>JAYDZF010000012.1:13842935-13855985 GCA_034509105.1 Microcambeva barbata
CAGACAGCTAATGTTAGACAGTTTAATGTAACAAATGGAAGGAAACAGACTTTTGAAACATTAAAATTATGTATGTTTTCTTCATAATGTTCTGTAACGTTTTAGCCAGAGACATTCGGCTGAAAAAGACCCTGGTTTAAACTAGCTTTAATTTTGTGATGGTCAAGATGATTTTAGGTCAGTTTTGCTGATTAACAAATATACACGGATATCTGGCTATGTTTTTTGGATAATTTTTGTGATTTGAATGTGAAAAAGCATCTACATTGTTGGGTAGTACTGATGTGTGGTAGAGGAAGCACTATAATTAATTGGTGGATAACAGAAAATGAAATAAACCAATGTGTTAATGAAATATATAATTATTAATATGGATTAATTACTGGATTTTTACTGGGGTGTGTATATATGACACTGCTAAAGTTGATCCATCAGTCATGATTATGAATTTGTTTCTCAGGCGTTTCAGGGTAACACATCAGCTCATGGATTTTGCATTTTTGGTTTTAATCAGATAAGCCTACATATTGCAACCAAGAACTCTGAATAATATGTTTTTTCTTATTTCCTCCAGTCCTAACATTCTGTATGTCCCACTGCTGTTGGTGGTGGAAAGGAATGATGATGCCTTGAGTTTTTTCATGTAGGAATTGTTAAGCTCTTTACATGAAGGATTGAATGAGGATTATCTGTTTCAGGACATTGCAAAGCTCACAGTGATGTTTACGTTGGTTATATAATTTACATTTACAGGAATATTCTTTGAACCATTCAAGTTTTTTGGGTGAATCAGAACTGAAACTGACTAGGGTTCAAAAATACCCTTCACAAAAATAAATTACAGGTTCTGCTAAATCTTGTTTACATCCACTCTGGAATGAGGTTAAATAATGAGAGCCTGTAGTTTGATATTTTGAGTTTAGATACTGAATCATAAAAGGCCAGTGATCAAGCACTAGCATTATTAGGTTGACCTATCAGGAGACAGCACAATCAGGACAGGAAAGTACTAAAATGTACAGAGAAAGCTGAAATAAGAATCACCATATTATGCAGCATTACATACACAGCATTGTAAATCATTGTAAGTCTTAACATTGGAAAATTACTTTTTAATGATTAATAATTAATCATTTCATCCAGAGTTCCACTGATGTTTCTGCATTCAGTCTTCAACTCTCTGTTGAGAGCAATGGACTTTAACTAGGCCACACTAAAACCATTCTGATAAGAATTTGCTTTTGTATTTTGGATCGTTGCCCCCCGAACCCCACCCGTGTATAACCCAACTATGCATCAGCTTTGACTTACAGATAAATAAGTAAATAAAATGCTTTTCACAATACGAAATCATGCCTTGGTTGTTTCAAGTGATTGTTTGTGACTTCAATGAAGGATTTTATAATATTCTTGAAGACAATCAGCAGGCCTGTCATTTTATATTCTTGTTTCATGGTAGAAGCTGCAGTGAAGTGCTTTTATGATGGCTCAGCCAAATTATAAAAATAGAAATGATATGGATGTATGTGTGAGTGTATATGAAACTAAACTAAATTGATCATTCTGATGTGGTCTCTTATTTTTTTCCGTGACTATATATATATTCCACAGCACCTTGGAGGGCAGTCTGAGGTAATACAGATGCTGACAGGCATTCTTTGCCAGTGCGGTGGTGTGGCAAAACCATGACAAGTCCTCCAAGATGTGGACTCCATGGTAAAAGCTGTCTACTCTTTCCACTGCATTTCTATCGATCACAACAGGGTGATAGCCTCCATTTTCTTGTGCTTCCTTTTCCCTTTCGTTTATGTGGGCATACAGTAATGTTAGAAAATAAGGCCCTGCCCACATTTGTTAATCCAATACAGTTTATTTTTAAAGGTGTTTGATGGGGTGAAGGTGAAGGCTCTGTGCTGGCCACTGGAGATTACACACCAAACCTAATGGGCCTCAATTTGGGGCACAATCTTGCTGGAACAGGCGAAATCATACCTATCATAAACTAGTTCTCCATACTTGATATTAGCAGTGGGTGCCTTAAACAAGAAGCAGTAGCTCTATTGCATGAATAGGCCACAGAGGTTATTTTATGGGTCATTGACCCCTGACATGCCCGACTCTTCAGGCTGGGCCAAGATCTCCAAGACCAAAGTCGTACTTCAGGTGGCGTGACAATGGAACTGTTTATTCAGTGTTCTTTGCAAGGACAATCTCATCTGCTTGACTGTCTGATGAATAGTAAACCATAGTAAAACATAAACTTTTACAGTTCTGTCAAACCATGTCTCAGGGTGATCATTAAACATTTTGATTTGTTTATTTGTGACCTTATAGTTAATGTGTAAAATATTCTACTATAAACAGTAGTGTGCACTGCTTTTAGATTACTTCATATTCCGATCTCTGCAAAGAATGAATTCATGAAAAAACTACAAAAAGGTTGTTTTATATGTTAACTGATGTGCACATAGTTTGTCCCAATAGCTTCTCCCTACTATGGGTACCCCCAGATTTTTTAAAGAATCCTCTATCCATGTCAAGCGCCTAAGACGAGCAGGTTTTCTGTCTAAGCTGTGTTTTATTTATATTTACATGGTGGACAAACTCTCTATCTAACTATATCTAAATATTTTATTCACATACATTTCATTAGTTTTTTTAAGTGAACTGTGTAACAGAGCAACTTAGGAAACTGGGCAGTTTAATGTGTATACAGTGTCAGTTCCGTTCATTTTCTTAAACCACTTATGCTAATCAGGGTCAGGTAGGGGTGCTGGAGCCTATCACAGCTCTTCAACACCATGGCCACCATTGACAGGGCGCCAGTCCATTACAGGTTTCTGCAGAGCTGGTGGTTTAGTTCCAAAATACTCTACCACCCTCAGAGCTTATGCAGCATAGACTGTGTATCAGTGATGCTAAAAAAGTAAGCACTTCTTTATGGATTATAATGGTGCTATTTAAAACTAGTGGTTTGTACAGCCTGTATCAGATTCATGGATTGACATAGCTTGACTATGTCACACATATTTGTGTTAAATGCATGGTTCATTGACGTTATCCTTACTCAGCTAAAAAAATGGACCAAACTCTGATGAGACCATACTGTCTCTAAACTTTAACCATTTAAAATGATTTCAACAATAATTAAAAAATAAACAACATTTGGTCACTGGCTGTTAGTAGTTTAGCATATTATTGTGTATGTGTGGGGTTCATATGGGTACTCTTGCATGTACTCTGGCCTTGCACTTTCTGGCTGGCCAAACCCACCGCAACCCTGATCACAAAGAAGCAGCTGAGGAAGATGAATAGATAAAGGATTTTATAGGATGGGCAGTTTAGATGAGGCCTTACGACACAAAAAAGCTCAACAACGCCCCTCGTGGTACACAACATATATTGTTTAAAAACGAGGACGCAATATTGACAAAATACAAGCCAATCACAGACGCGTTTTAAGGAAATCGCTTTGAACGACAACAACAAAAGCCAATCAGAAACTAGGTTCTAACGTCACAGCCAATCTCGAGTGAGCGGATTTGGACCTGGGCGGGCTTTCGGCTTATCAGTAGGAGAGGGCCAAGTAATAGTAGCAAAGCGGAAAGAAAATGGCGGCCGTGGCTGCGAAGCCAGGAGCTGCTGCTGCTGCTGCATCAACATCCGCGGCCGGGGAAGGGCTGGTGTACGCAGCAGAGCCCGGCGAGCATGTGGCTGACTTAGCACCCAAGCCCACGGCGGTCTTCGCTCCAGAAATGGAGGTTTGTGGACAGCAGGCAGAGAGTGTGGATGCAGCTAAGGAATGCAGCCAGGTCCAAGTGGAGATGAGCAGGCCGGAGGTCCGAGTCGCGGGAAAACCGGAGTGTGTCCAAGCTCAGGATGGACCCACCGACACGGACTCGGCGGACGAGCACATGCTCACGGACTGTACTCGGACACACACCGAGGCCGTGGACGAGCGTCTGAAAGAGCCGTTTTTGATTAACCAGGTCAGTCCGCATGAATCCAGCTCCAGGGACTATGTTTTACTGCCTAGTACCAAGTCAGACCCTCAAGCACCCGTTTCCGAGGAACCAGACACCGGGTTCTACCTAACTGAGCCGACCCCCGAACCGAGCCACGGCAATCTCGAATCGGCTCCTGAACTAGACCGAGACCTCTTGGTTTCTAGCCTGCGATCAAACTTAGAGCCCGAGGCTGCGAACATTGTACCCGATTCTACGTTTAATCCACCCGAGGATGCTTTCCACGAGTCCTCAGATCCTCCCGAATCAGAGGTCTCGCTCGGTGAATCGGTTTCACAAAGTTGCACGAGTGACTCTTCAAAGGACTCCGAGCAAGTCGAGCCGCTCGCCTCGTCGGAACCGGAGAATACACACGTTCGTGCACTCGGCTCTAGTTTGACAGACAGACTCGCGGACACACAGACATCCGAGCAGAAAGTACAGCAAGTGTGTGCAGAAGCTGCAGACAGGCAGCCCGAATCGATTCACGGACTCGTACCCGGCTCCGAAGTCCGAGTCTCACTGGATCACATCATCGACGATGCACTCGTTGTGTCGTTCCACTTAGGAGAAAAGATCTTCTCTGGCGTGCTCATGGACGTTTCCAAAAGGTAAACAGTGTAAACAGACACCACACACACTTTTGGCGTGAATGAAGGGTCCCTGCTCCATACCTCTCTTTACTTGGAAATGACGTATGCACTATGTTTGTTATCCCCACCAGGTAGAGCTAAAACGGTGACTTTAAATTATGGATCTGCCACTGTTGTATATTTTATGTGGTTTATTGGCTGGTCACTGGTATCAATATTGTGATGTATAAATGGGATCAGCCCATACACTATGAGATCATACAATTGAATTTTGATATAACTGATATTGGCCTGTGCTTGTAGGTTTTATTGTACATTCTATAACATTTTAAGGATTTTCATAACAGTGCAGTGTATTCAAACATATAGTTAATGAAAAAGGTATTAGCACAATAGCTGCACAGATCATTTACAGTTTGTCAATATTGGCCTAAATCTGGAATGGGTTTGCAGTAAATGATGCACTTGAATCCAGTTTCCTTCAGTCACACACATTTACACATGTGATGTTGACTGAAACCATACAAATCATCCCACAAAAATAGCATTTTTGGCATTTAGCAGGGTCTTGCTCAAGGTGACCTGTGACCTAGTCTAGTGCATTAACCACAAGGCTATGGCTTACAAACACAGATAAGTGGGTTGTTAGTGTGTACTCACATCTTTATTGGTTAAATTGCTTTGAATTAAAAGGCTAAGTCAGTAAAACACAGCATATATAAAGCATTAATCTTTTGGCAATCGAAGATTCAGTATCCATATGCGGCAGATTCTGACTTCCAATTCATGATCATGGAGCAGAGGCTTGAACACATTCAGAATGCTCCACCCAGTAATGGATCTTAAGGTCCAAATGTGTGGTGTCTATTGATGTAACACAGATTATCTTTGTTAGCATGTAAATGGTTGTGGTGAGACATCACGTTTCTTTAAGTTTCCGCATCTGAACATTTGATGGTGACTTGGTTTAACATTCAGTGTATTTTACAGGCACATGGAACATCTGTATTTGTAATTAATTTACATCTACAGCAAAAAATATGCTGGGGCTATTAAATTGGGGAATAGTGATAAATCCAGCCCAATGCAGGTTTTTTGTCTTAGACCTGTGAGGGCCCTGACACCAAACCTCAATTTTAAAAGTTAAAATATTTTTTTCTCTTTCAAGTGCTCCCATTAAGGGTCATTTAAGCAGATCAAAGTTGGCATTGCTAATTTGGCATAGTTTTATTCAGGATGCGCTCCCTGAAACAAGACCCATTTATCCACCTGTTTATCTGCACTTAAACATACACTGTAATGTACTGATTCATGCAGTCTTGTATGCTCAGTACCTACAGGACAATTTAGTGTCTCCGATTTTCCTGGGGACATGTTTTTGTGGCCACTAGGCCACCATACCGCCCTAAAGATTTACGTTCCATACAAAACAAAAATTTAAGGATTAGATCCTACAAAAAGAATGTGCACAGCAAGGATGGTTTAGATCTGATTTCTAGAAGCACCACAAAATCTGTGCTAAGCTAGAAAAATAAGCAAATAACAGCCTAAGATGTTCCGATTTATTGGCTATAGTGGACTAGAGTAAGGTCATCTAATAAGTCACATTTTCAGCTTAACACATGTTTGTTTAGCGAGGCATTCACACCCAGTATGATTTGTTTGAGGATCAGGGGAATGGGGCGAAGCTGAGGTTTGGTAAAACTTTTCTGGTATTGCCATCACAGCATTGCATGATGCCACCCAGCCAGGTCAATCAAGGTGTGACTGGATGAATACCAGATAATCTCCATATCTGAATGCCATTGAAAACCTCTGGAATGTAACTGCCAGGGGAATCATTTAAACGCAACATGAAAGAGAATACAAAGATGTTTAAAATAATGGTAATTTCACAAAATATTGCTTATTTGCTTTAAAATTAAATATGGCTATTGTACGATTCATTTTTAGTTTGTTTCTACCAGTTAATTTTTTCATGGTACATACTCCGAATGTTATTTGTTATGTATACATTTTAAGAAATGTTGCCAGTAGTTTATATAATAAACCAAAAATGATTCTATTCTAACACATACTTGTAAATAGTACATTCAAATAATATGATAATGCTGCTGTGGTCTGTTATTTTTTTCCAGAGCTGTTCTTATACCCTATGGTGGTATTGCTTTCAATCACTGTTCTCTCTGTGTGTCAATGTTGTCTGTACTTCAGTTTTTAACATTTCTGTACTCTTTCTGTAGGTTTGGTCCTTATGGAATTCCAATAACTGTGTTTCCCAAGAGAGAATACAAAGACAAACCAGAATCTATGCAGCTTAAGGCAGAATCATTCCAGTCTGAAAAGGGTATCGTTCAAGAAACTCCTGATGCCCTTTCAAAGGATATCGTGCAGGGCTCCTCGGAGGCCCAAGACAGTCCTAAGCCTGAGCCCAACCCTTGGACCTCAAAGCCACCCCCTTTGTTTCAGGAGGGAGCTGCTTACCCCCCTCCGCTGTTCATCAGGGACACCTACAGCCAGTCTTTACCTCAGCCTCCACCTCGCAAGATCAAGCGGCCGAAGCGCAGGCTGTACAGAGAGGAGCCCACCTCTATTATGAATGCCATTAAGCTCCGACCAAGACAAGTACTCTGTGATAAATGCAAAGAGGCTGTGGTACAAGGGGATAAGCGAGAGACGCGCAGAGGCCCTATTTCAGACTGCCAGAGGGACGATGCAAAGCGCCGGCGCAATAACAGTGCAGCCACGACTGCTGGGAAACGGCCACGCAACGATACACGGTCAGAGGACAGGAGTCGCAGTGTTGATGCGCCCAAGCGACAAACCGCAGCAATACGGGTCACTTCCTCAACCTCGGCAGCTCTGAGCCAAGTGAAGGGAGCAGCTGCAGGGAATCGAATAGTGAGAGGTGTATCAAGCACAGCTTTGTCCTCAGCCAACAGTAGCTCACGAGTCCAGCTAAACGCCAAGAAAGTGCTCCAGAGCAAAAACGTTGATCACTCAAAGGCACGCGAAGTGCTGAAAATGGCCAAAGCTCAGAAGAGGCAGAGGGAAACCGTCAGCGGCAGCAGCGGTACCAACAAGGGTCGGACGAGGGCCACATCTCTTCAGGAGGTTCACCAGAAGGTCCATCACACCCGACGACTGCAGCAGATCAGTGTGGGTGGTCCAACATTGTCCAATCCGCTGCCACCCAGGATGCGCATCAAACCTCAAAGGTACCGTAATGAAGAAAATGATTCTTCCTCATGTAAGCAACCTTGCTTGGAAAAAGTGGTAGGAGGGGGGCGTTTAGTGCTGCCCAAGCTAGCCACTTCACGTAGCTCCTCCACACGCTCCTCCAATTCTTCCTCCTGCTCTGCGGTACAGGCCAATGCAGAGTCTCTGGGGCCAGATAGAGCACTGGAACCCCAATTGAGGCAGATGCGACCCAAAACTCAGTCGCAATCCCAAACAGCCCAGGAACAAAGCAACTCCCAGCCTGATTCAGAGGAACAGGAAGGGCAAGAAATGAGTGGGAGCAAGGCTGGAAACCTGGTAGTCTACATGACCCTTAATCCCAGCCAGCCTGACTCCTCTAGCACGTCCATGTGCAGTGTGGATAGTGCAGATGACTTAAAGTCATCAAACTCCGAGTGTAGCTCAACCGAAACACTTGACTTCCCTCCTCCAGGTGATTTTCAAACTGCAACTACCCCTGGCACATCTTCCACTTTTGCCTCTGCCTCTTCCACAGCTCCCAAGCAGGAAAAAAAGCGCAGTAAATCCCTGAAAGCTGCAGTTTTTTCCAAAAATGTCTCAAAGTGTGTTGCTCTGGATGGCAGGACCATTTGTGTAGGGGACATTGTGTGGGCCAAAATCCTTGGCTTTCCTTGGTGGCCGGCCCGGATTATAACCATCACAATCAGCCGCAAAGATAACGGCCTTCTAGTAAGGCAGGAGGCTCGTGTCTCCTGGTTCGGCTCACCTACCACTTCCTTCCTGGCTATTACTCAGCTCGCCCCATTTCTAGAAAACTTTCAGTCTCGCTTTGACAAGAAGAGAAAGGGGCTGTACCGTAAAGCCATTACTGAGGCTGCTAAGGCGGCCAAACAGCTCACTCCAGAGGTTCGCGCTTTGCTTACTCAATTTGAGACGTGAGTCTGTGTGCCTTTAAAAGGTAGGCAAGGCTGCCACCCGCTTTTGCCCCTGTGTCCTTCCAGAAAAGCTCTCCAAACTTTACCATAACCAGCCATTTCACAGAGACAACCCCCACCCCATAAAAACACCAGGCCAGTCATCCAGGACATTGGGGAGCTAAATGGTGTTATCAATGCTGGATAGTGATAATGATAGGAAAGTGTCTTAATTCATTTGAAGTTTGGATGTTCCTATGTATTAATTCTCTTGAGCCCATATGCCACACAGAATCATTGGAATTTTTTCACTGATATTTTTGATCAGTGCATTGCTGTATTTAGATGCCAGGATGATCACGCCCGCCCAGCTCCAAAGGGGGTAAATTTGTATTACTCCTGAATTTTTTTAATCTTTATTTAATCAGACTTGCTTTTAGATGCTGGAATTTGGAACCTCCTTTCAGGGATGTGTGAATGTTTGACCAGGTTATGTCCTCTTAGAGGCATCGTTGTTTCATTTGCATCTACATGAGTAAATGGAAAGGGCTGCGGTTGCTCTGATGGCAACAACGCGGTAGAACCACTTTGCCAGATCCCTTATTCTAAAACTTTAGGGAGACACACAGAACATCCCTGGTGAGTTACTCTTACTCAGGTAGATGAAGAGACCTGGTGCTGCTCCTTCTTTGTAATCCACCATACTTTGATGCTGGGTCTCAGCCCTCCATTCCTTGGAGGCCAGCAAAGGCTTTGCAGACATGTTTAGTTGAGGTCATGATGGAGGTTTCGACAAGCCAAAGTCTTCTCAATGTGCCAGTGGAAGGAGTGAGTGAGCGAGCAGAGGGATCTGTTCGTGGCTTAGCCGGAGCTGCCAGCTGAAGTGAGCATGTGACTCTTACCCAAACCCCCCTTACAGCTACATCTGCTTATTTTACCTTTTTCCATTCAGTCTCATTAAACTATTTTTCTGCTGCTTCGTCTTTATGTCCCTCTCAGTCATTGTCTTCCACTTTGTGTCTGGTTCAACATATTTATCTTCATTAGCCAAGATATCATTTTCTCTAGTTCTTGTGGGGGAAAAACTGTCATTTTAAATAGAATAATAAGCTTATGATTTGAGATTGTTGTTCATCCAGTGTTTTAAATTTGAAGACACTTTCTTGTTGATTCATCAGCATTAAAAGTAGACTGTTAATACTGTCTTGAGAGAGCACTAAACACAAGACAGCAGTTCTACATTTGTTCAACCACAATTGAGTTAGTATTTGTAGTTGATTCAGTAGTTCAGCGATTTCTCTGATTCTAGAGTTTGTCTCTTGGCTAAGCCAAGCAATGCATTTTAATGTGAGTATTTGTCGTGCCTAAACTTTATTTTGTGTCATGACACTTCTTGGACCATAGGGCTGATGATCTGGAATACATGTTTGTATATACAGTATTCAAAATGTACGAGGGGTCGTTGGGGAATGACGAGCATTTCATAACTAAAAACAAATGTTTTTAAGGTTGTACGAAGCGAGAGTTGTGTTAAGACAAACAAGTATGATCGTTCTGTAACCATGGCTGTCCATCCCTTGCATATACCAGTTTAGCATTCAGAACTGTTTTTCCATACCTGAGAAAAATATACTGTAAGATTTCCCGGTCTTTTCAGCTACGTTAGTCACTTGAGCAGAGATCAGGGGCTTGAGATTAAAACACTTTGCTTGGTAGACCACACTGACTGACGAACAACAAAACAGAGCAAATGATATTTATTTTGGTGGTTGGCTTTGTTTCATTTCAGTCTTTTATTTTGTACATTTATGATTTATATCTGTTTGCAGGTCAGAGAATGCTGTAAAACCATTGAAAAAATTACAATGGAAATATTGTGTACATGTTTTCTGATGTTTTAAGAGTATATAAATAAAATTGTGAACTTCAAGAATTTTACCAAGTGGTCATTTTTTTGTATCTTCCCTGACTGAATTCTCAATTGATACATATTCATTCAGGTTAGCTAGAAATATGTACTCTTTATCTGCTCAGTTCTACAGATAAAACACATTCTGTAACAGCTCAGAAATCATGAACAAAAAAATCTTTGATCGTAAATCTGGGCTTAAATTATCAAAATGAGCTCAATTACAGCCCCCAAATAGAACATTTTTCTTGCCTGCAAACAGATAAGATCAGAGTGGAATGATGCTCCTTTTTAATATTTTGATACAATACCGATATCTGTGCTCTGAATATTAGTTGAATCAAAGCTAATATTAAATGTCAGTGTGAATTATCCACTGTGTTTGGCCGGTCCAGGTCTAACTTACCTGGAACCAATTAAATGACTAAAAACTGTGTGGTGTTCAGCTTGTCTGCTTTAAGAAATTAGGTAGGATAATAAGTAGTCGCTGTCTCTGTGTGTATTCATAGTGGAGAAATCTAAGATTATGTGAATTAGTAATGACATGTCTTACTGATGTCTTAAAGTACTATAAGTGACCATAATTACCAAAGTAAATGCATCAGTGAATGCAATAAAATCCAGTATTGAACTAGATAATGAGAACATTTGGGGGTTTTATGTTACAGTTTACAGACTATAAATGAATCTCGGCACAGGTAAATCTTAAATCAAAACATTTTAGACGTTACAACATGTCATTTAGATCTGAATCATGAGATAGGTAGAACATGAACAGGTAAGATTATTAATTTTTGGAACATGATTTGTATTGGCTACCATTTATTTACTGGCACATTGTGTTCTAGGAGGTACAGTGCACAGTGAAAATAGATTTAATTGGCCTGGTTTGTTTTGCATATTTGCCACAACAACTGGTTGCACAATGTAACACAACACATCCAGAACACGAGTGACCACGTGTCATTTATGCATGTACACAATGCCATCGTTCAACCAAACATGGTTACCAGTTGCCAAGGCACCAAGGCACGTCAGCTATACCTAATGTACAAAACCTAAAATCTATAAGGGTATTTTATATATGTTTAAGATTTTTATACCATTACACATAAAGGTATCCATTTAGTTTTTTGCTATTTTCCATTCCACTCACAACCTTAGATTAACTATGTTATGCTTACTCCAGCACTGTAAGCAAAAGAAGCACCGATTGGCCGTTGCTCAGTACAACACTTCTAGACTAGGAAGTTAGAATAAGCTGGTGTTTAATAAAACATGTAAATGTTATTTTTTCACAGGCTGCAATTTAGAATGTCTGTTCTTTTACTTTTGTTCCAAGACAAAGTCTGGGATGTTTGGCTTTCAATGGAAATTTCAGGATAAACCTAAAATGCACCTCTAAACTTTTAGACATGGACATGGTCTTAACTGTTCAGTGTTTCAGTACGCTTTGCACAACTTGCTGTTCTCCAACAAGGAGCTTAACGGCAACATTAACATGTGTTTGATCCATGATACATTTCCTTCCTTGTGTTAGAATTGGTTTTTAAACAGCCCTCCTCATCATGCTGTTCACATGTTGACATCATGAGACCAACAGACACATACGAAACAATTGATTACCATTGCGAGGCTTCACTGGATGTTCACTGACAGAATATAGAAAAAATGTGGCTGGTTGTTTCTTTCATCTACTAAGAAACACTCTTTTGTAGTATGCCACATTTTAAAGCCAGCTTTGAAAAGGAAGTCTAATAGATCCCATGCTAGTCCTGTAACTGTACAGGTACTATAGGTGCTTGGATATTTGGCTACTAGAACATTCCAGCGGGAGATTGATGACAGATCAGGGATTTCTCAGCCTTCAGTGAGCCGAATCATCCAAGGGGTTTTAGACAGCTTAATCAGTCTAATGCCTCTCTATATAAAGTTCCCCCACAGGGTGCAACAACAGCTGGAAGTCAAACAGAATTTCAGGCCTTTCCAAACGTCTTTGGGGCCATCTACTGCCCACACAAGGCACCATTATTTTCAGATATAGAAAGAACTATATATATATAAAAAACAATTTAAGCATCAAAATATTTTTTTTGTTCTTCACTGACATCTGAAGATATATGCTGTTGTTTCTCAGTCTGTGGGCTCACTTATATGGTGGTCATTTGTCATTCATGGTCATGGAATATGGTACTAGTTAACAGCATTAAACAGCACATCTTATCCTAACAAATCTCCTGTTAAGGAAGTGTTCTTGGGAAGGTACTAATAATTTGTTCATGTTTTCGTTTGAAGGAGATACAGACATGATGTAAAAGTGTGATTTCACTATTACTTGCCATAATATACTGATTTTTTTATTTCCTACAGGTGCATGACATCCACCATTCAGTCATGTAATCTCAACAGACAAATAATGACAGCAGAAG
>JAYDZF010000012.1:13873030-13883336 GCA_034509105.1 Microcambeva barbata
ACCCCCAACCATGGTTAGTAATGGCATCAAGGTAATTCCCAGTCTCAAGATAAGTAAATATAACATAAAATAACATAATATGAGCTGCTTAGGATTTTCATTCATTGTAGAATTGCCCACCAGAGAGAGATTCCACCAGGAAGTCCACTTGACATCCCATCTATTCAGTATCATCCACTCAAGTTAGTCACAAATCTGTTTTAAAACACAGTCAATGTATAGACACAAGTGGACACAGGTGCAGTGGCTAGGCACCCTGTACCCAATTACATTTTACTTTCAGGTGCGGATTTAGTATATTCACTTGGTCCCACCTCTTCTTTACAGTTCTGCCCATTAAAATGCTGTAGTCCTTTTGTTAAAGGTCCGTCATGGACAAGCAAAGTCTTCTTGCTCTGTTTGTTTAAAACCTGATGCATACCTGCATGACTTCCTTTGTAATTACCTGGGAAGCTGCTTCTAGAGATGGAAATGTTGGGGGAAGAACTCCAGCCGGGTAAGAGCCCTGATGATGTGCGTGAGTCGTGGCCTCTGCTCCGAGCTTGTGGATTTGGAGAGGCGTTATGGCCATTCATGCAAAGCGAGCTGTTGTCCATGGCAAAGCCTATTTGGGTTCGGTAGTTGTAGGGTCTCCAGCCTTTTCTCTGGTGGCACTGACAACGCAGGATGCGAATGAAACCCTGTTTGAATTCACGGCTGTAGCACGGGTAAATGATGGGGTTCAGGCAGCTGTTGAAGTAGCCCAGCCAGAAGATCACCTTAAAAAACGTCTCTGGAGGGCGCAGATTGGTGTTAAAAGAACCTAAAATATAAAAGTATGGTCATTATGTTTACCACATTTATACAGTTTGATAAAAGTTTGTTCTTAGCCAAGTGATGGCAGAGTTTAACTAACACAAACTTGATTTAATGCTGTTTCTTTCTCACCAAATAAGAAATGTTTGAACTAAAATAACAACTATATCCTTATTTTATTAAGTTTGCCATTCATCTACAATAATCCAGTATCCAGATCAGATACATTTGGGTTCCAGATAAGGCAAAGAACACGAACAGTACATCATGCACTTACTGTGTCATTTCTACCTATAACGATTTAGAAAAAATCTTTCACTGACAATTTGGAGTGATTTGGAGAGAGAACCCTTACAACCAAAAAAAAGAAACCAGAACTTAGGTTCAAGCTTTTGAGCCAATGCAGCTTAAAGTTGGTCCTTTAATAGAACATTCTATTTTGTTGTCAATTCAAAGTTTGAGTAAATGTGGCTTTTTACAGTGCTCAAGTTTCTTTCAACTTTCATCTGAAGCAAGTCTGGAATTTACTCTCTTCATACTACATAGAGTGCTGCATGCAAGTCCTGTACCTTTTGACACATTATTTAATTATTTAGTATCCCAGTCATCTGTGTGGCACCCTAGCCACTAGGAGGCACAAACAAGTGCATTGTAGTGCCAATCACAAGCCTGGATAAATAGGAGGGCTGTGTCAGGAAGGACCATGCCAAATCAATAACACAGACCCCTAAAGGGAGCATCTGTAAGGAATCAAATAATTCGAGGTCGAGGTTTGTGTATAACTGTAGACACACTATGATTTTATCCTTTAAAAGTAACAGAAATGATCCGTAAAAATTTTAGCTATGACCTTAAAAAGCAAGTGAGCTGGCAAGTAAAGGTTTTCCATAAAATAATTGTATCAGGGCAGTTGTAGTCTAGTGGTTAACATTAATACTAATCAAAAGTCTGCTGGTTAAAGCCCCATCAATGCCTGTTATCACTGATGGGCCCTTGAGCAAGACCCTTTACTTTCAATTGATTTAAATGTGTACTTTAAGTCACGTTGGATACAAGTGCCTGCTCAATGCTGAGAAAGTAAATCTTATTATTTTGAATTATTATTATTTTGAAGATGTGTTTTCTGGGTGGTTTATGTGATAATACAAACATCTTAAAATGAAATACAAAAACAACGCAATTCAAAAATAAAACAATTAAGGAATAACTGGAATATTTGCATATTTCAGAAATTGAAAAGTGTTTTGAACGATTTAAATATGAAAATGGTTTTTTTTAATATGATATATTACCATATTTAAAAAAGGTCATGAGAATCCTTTGAGCATATTCTAACATCTCCCAATTGACTGTTCATTCTGTTCATCTCACCCCTCCCGAAGGAATTTATCTTTCTAAGACAAGTTTAATCCAGAATTCTGCGCATCACATAGCCTTTTATGGCCTTTTGCTCATAGAGTTATTGTACCATAATTTTTAGCAACCCGTAAATCAGTAATAAGAACTGACAGTACAGAAATAAGTCTATTTACCCGGGAGGCTCACTAACGCTGTTACTCCGTGCCTTATATTTCAATCACAGTTTTCTATTATCTTACAATAACACTGCCACTTGGCGCTCTAATGCTCGGACTGATCATTGAGCACTTGGCTCTTTTCATGCTCTCAGATTGATTATTGAGCACCGGGGGGTTCAGAGTTAATCTGCAGGGCGAAATATCCTAGAATCGTTAGAACACCTGAAAAAAATCTTTCACAAATGGACAGTCTGCGTCTATTGACCCAGTTGCATTTCGACATTAAATTAAGCCTACTGATCCTTCTTTTAATTAATCCCAATACTTTCAATCCTATATGCTGAAGAGATGTTTCACATCAGGAACCCTACCAGCAATGTAATTAACTCCAACCAGAACATCTGGATTTTAGTTCAGCAGCAAAAATCTGATCAGTTGTTAAACTAAAAATATAATGAATATAATGAATATTTTTTTAAATAAACCAATTATTTCATTTCAGTTCCAAAGTTAATTGTGGACAAAAGTATGTGGACACCAATTACTATTCTATGTAAAACAATACCCATTATTCTAAATATTCCACCACACCTCCATTTCTGCTTTTCAAACCATGACTTTATAAGTTCTGCTTTGTGTACTGGATCATTACTCTAAAAAAGAAAAAAATGACACACTCTATAGTAGTTGCTTTAGTGCTAATATTGTTTATTCTTCTTGTTCTTTTGACTACTTTTGACTAACCCTCCATATTTATCTGGGCTTGGGATCATTACTACAATGCAATTGTTAATACATCCATATGGCTATGTACCATTTAGTCTTCAATTAACCTGGCTGCAACATTTGGGACTGTAGGAGGAAACTGTAGCACCCGAAGGAAAGCCACACACACACAAGCGTATGTTCAATATGCAAACTCCACCCTGAAAGTGATATAAATAAGAGATAATAGCAGGTAAATGAGCTATCAAATATTTTCATGGACAGACTGAAAAATGTGTGTAAGCTCAGTAATCCACCTACTGACCTCAAGCTATCTGCAGTTCTTCCATTTCTTATGACATTCTCTCGTTTAACTATTCACATACTGATTTCAGCTAAATTATAAAATCATGATGTGACCACAAAGGCCACAAGCAGAAAGTAGATTCACACCTTCATTTTGTTTCACACTTTCATTTCATGGCTCAAGTCCAGTTGTTTTTTATAGCTGACCACCTTGTAATAAGGTTTAGCTGTTTTTGCCCTGCAGTGACAATTTTGGAATGAAGATACTCTGTTCTTAAACTGCTTGGCTGTGTTTGTGGTTGGAACACCATCTCAACCAATTTCTATACATCTATTTCCCCCCCACCTATCATCACAAAGGAGTAGAAAGCCTGGGAATAAGAGTGCTTATGGAAGACATTGGCATTTCCTCTGCATTCCTCCAACGGACCCAAACAAGATTTAAGGACTGACAGGATACTGCTGGACTGCTGGCAACCACCACCAGATTAATACTGGGCAGATTACTTCTGATCTATAGGAGTCAGATGAAGGATTTACATGGGTATTGACTCTGGGACGTATTATCCATCATGCTCCAAATATTTAAAGGCCAAATGATGTAATGGATGTGAGTACCAGGGCTAAAGGCCCCGTGGCTAAAGATACGGCTCATGAAATTGATTTCTGACTGAAATATTGCACACATATTTTCAAAAAATCTGACCAGTTATGACTTTGTTGGTGAGAAAGTATTCTTGATGGCATTGACACAGAAGCTTCTTAACTGGTAAATATATTTAAAAGTCTTCTAGGTGATAGTCCAGATAGCCTATTTTAGTCTGAGCAAAACAATGTGCAGAACAAATTAAATCACATGTCATGATTTATTACTGTCCACAAACCTCTGTGGATCCTTAAACAATCTTTGTTGGTCGAATCCTAATTATTTAATAGTCATGTTGTCATCATAAAATCAATGAATATTATGGTGGCTCATTTTGCCCATAAAGACATAGTTTCACAAGTTTGTCTGGAAAGCCTATAGTCACCTTTTAGATGATAGTCACATTTTAGAAGAAGTGTTTTTGGCTAACAGCAGTCTGACAGAATAGATGTGGAGTTCACAGTGATAGGAACTTCTTATTAATTCCCATGCTCCTAACAAGCTCATTGCAAGGTGCTCACAAACCTTTAACCACATAGTGCAAATGTACAAGACTAAACTGTGCAACTCAACTGTTTTTTATATTATGAAAACAGAAGTCATCAGTTAAACTTTAGATGGCTGTAGTCCAGTGGAGTCTGTTGCTGATTCACAGCTAATAAATCTGATAATAAAACACTAAATTAAACCTAATCCTAATCGCTCATCCATAAACAGCACACCAAATTAAAGACTTTGAAGCCTGAAGTACATTTCATGATTCATGATTCTAACTTCATACTTTAGGGGCTCAAAGAAAACATGGGAACTGAAATGTATTTACAGAAACTGTTGGCAGATGGTGAATGGTATTATGTGTAGAGCAGTGGATTCCAAATATTTTACAATTCAGTAACCTCTGACACATCCTACTGAACACCCCCTCACACATGCACTAATATAGTGGGAACAACTTTACACCTGCACATTCATATAATTATCCAATCAGCCAGTCATGTGACAGTGGCACAGTAAATTATACAGCATGGCTCAAAAGCATCAATTAAACTGAGGCTTAGAATAGAATGGCACTGGTGATCAGGTAGGTTCTCAGAAACTGCTGATCTCTGTGGATGTTATTTTACCTGAAATACTTAAATTACAGAGTCAGAAGTGGAACCCAGTGGACTTCTTTTCTAGCTCAGCCATGGTGACTATTTTACCTGTCTCACTATGGTTGCTGGAAAACAAAATTTGTGACTAAATACTGTAATAAATAAACTGTAATAAACTGTAAAACTGTAATAAATGGCTAACTTCAATCTTTGAAAAAAAATCTACATCAACAACAAACTTCAAGCTAATTGTAAGCATGGTAGCGGAAGTGTCATGATCTGTGGCTACTTTATTGGCTCACACTGAGGAAAAAACATACAAAATTGATAACCCCGGATCGCAGGAACCTACAGGACAATTCAGTGTCTCCAATCAACCTGGTAGCATGTCTTTGGATTGTGAGAGGAAAGCAGAGCACCCAGAGGAAACCCATGGCACACAACAAGGACCTAGATCACCCCACCCGGGGATCGAACCTAGGACCTTCTTGCTGTGAGGCAACAGTGCTACCCACTAAGCCACCGTGCCACCCATCAATATAATGCCAATAAAGCTACTATAAAGATTAGACTTGTTTTTTTTTATATCACAAAAATCTCAGTAACCTACTTGCAGTTGCAGAAAAGCAATCTAGAATCAAATCAGTTGTGAGGGGCTCTCAATAAAAACATTAAAGCAAAAAATACAGACGAGCCCTTAAATGTCTGTATTATAAGTGATAAAGTGGCACAAAATGAGAACTAGAATTTCCTTCTTAGCTTGAGTAGCTTAGCTTGAGTAGGTTATTTTATCTCTTTTGGCTGCTCCTGTAATTCAGAGGTTGCCACCGCAGATCACACTGGTCCTTATACCTGATCTGTGACAGTTGCATCAGGATGGCCTATTTTTACTCAGGCTTAGGACCGGCACTCACTGACAAGGGCAACTTACCAATGGCTAGACTGTTCAGCGTCCCCACCCCCTCAGACATAGCCAATCATGTCTGTAAAGAACGCCTAACCAGTCGATAGCACGACTGGAATTTGAACCATGGGTCTAAGCGAAGGAGATTTTTTCCACTGTGCAACACAACTACCCATACAGGTCTCTACCAACAAAAGTGCAGGAAATATTATAATAGATTAATAATTAATATCAAATAGATATATAACTTTATAAATAATATTTAATATCACCAGAGTAAAGCTTATTTTTTATAATCATAATTAATCATCTTTGTTTTTTTATTCTAAAGACAAATAAATGTATGTGTATAATAGGACAATGCCAGTTATGTTTCCATACAGACATGATTCGCTATGTTTGGGGGTAGGGTAGACCACGATTAATTAATGACTTGTTCTGTATGTACATGCTTTGTGTCATATATTTCCAGTGAAAAGCGGACATGTTGTGACCCTGACCAGGATAGAGTGGCTAATGCAGAAGAAAGAAAATGTCTGAACATGTTATATTTATATGTTAAAGATTTGAAACTGTTACGTGAGTGTTGATGTGAAATCAAACCATGGGCATTTTCAGTGTAGCTTTCAGTGTAGTCAAATGTGTCAGGTTAACGTCTGTTAACTGAAAATAGGTGAAAACTATTACATGACAATTTTGAAATGTTTCAGCTGGATGGTGAAACACCTACCAATGGGTAGTACGAGGAAAAATGGTAACCAGCACAAGATGAACATGCCCACTACCACCCCGAGAGTTTTGGCAGCTTTCTTCTCTCTGGAGAACTTGAGTAGTTTAACAGTAAGTGAACTTCTCATTTGGCCTTTGCTTATCCCGCTGCAGTCCTCCTGAATCTGAGACCCTCGGTAATGCACACGTAACGTGAGCTCAGAGGAGTCACTGCGCTCCTTCATTACCCCTGCCTCTAAATTCTTAGTGGTCCTTTTGGCGACGATGTACACCCGACAGTACATTGCCAGAATCACAGCAAGTGGGATGTAAAACGAACCCAGAGAGGAGAAGAGCGCATAGAACGGTTCCTCTGTTATCGGGCAAATGGTCTCGTCGTCATTCGGCGGTTCTTTCCATCCAAGCAAAGGTCCGATGGAAATGATCAGAGCCAGGATCCAAACCCCGAGCATGGCCAGGATCGCTCTCTTCTCTGTCACTATGCTCGGGTACTGCAAAGGGTAGCGGACCCCAATGTACCGGTCTATAGAAATTACGCACAGGCTCATGATGGACGCGGTGCAGCACAGGACATCAACTGCAGCCCAAATGTCACAAAAGATCCTCCCGAATACCCAGTAGTTAAGAATCTCCAAGGTGGCAGAAACTGGCAGCACCGTGGTGCCCAATAACAGGTCCGCGATGGCAAGATTGATGATGAAGTAGTTGGTGGGAATGCGGAGGTGCCTGTTGCACACCACAGATAAAATAACCAAGATGTTGCCGACGATCGCGAAGAGTATAAAAGCGCCCAGAATGATGCCCACCGGAAGCGCCCGGCTCAGGTTAAGCTGTGCACCACCATTCCCGCTTGAGTTTGAGCTGTTTGAAGAAGCGTGGAAACGCGGGTCCAGTGACGCGTTATTCCAGAAGTTTGCGGCATCCTCGAGGTCAGATTCCATCTCGACATCCGAGTGTCTCCATAAGCTCGTTTTACGCGCTAATGCCGCCCGGCTTTGGAATTTAGTCCATCGCTTGGCGAACAGACTTTTTGCGTAAATAGCGCATGATCGAGCATCTCTTTAAAGTGAACTTCATTAAAAGAACGACGTACCAGGAGTCTGCAGTTTCTTCACGACTGAAAATTCGATTCAAGTTGTTTACAGTTATTGCAGTTGCAGTGGCTGGTCAGTTCCACCGAGGCTTGCTGGAGCTCCGCAGTGCTATAACGCAGCAGCTGCAGCAGCATCGCTCCGCTCCACTCGGTCATCCGTATGCTCGCATCCCCGCCCCTCTCCCCCTCCGCCCCAAAAGATCCACTGCGCTCTCACCGCTGAAATCAAACGCTCAACTTAACTAGCATCAAATGTAAAAAAACGCACATGTTTGTACAGAGCCGAATGTTTTTATTACAACCTGGTTCAGTTTATTCTAATGTCATTTATCCGACGGTTTGTTTTTATCCAAAACCACGTGAATATGTCACCGCAGCAGAGGATTAAGCATCTCATAAAGAGCACCCATCACACAGAAATGGGTTAAGACGTTCGGTTTAATTCTCTAGAGTTGAAACTATAGTGCAAATCAACAAAGAAAAAAAAACATCCAGTGAGTATAAATCACCTTATGCTGAAAGTCAAATGATCTGGAATGTCTAATTTAGAGAACCATAGACAGCATGAACATGTCAGTCTGCACTGAAACAGTAACAGACATAAAATAGAGCCTTATTATACCCACAAAGCTGACAGCATATGATTTATTAAAAGAGTTGTTTTACACACCTGTTAGCAAAGATTCTGGCTATAGGACACTTGAACTCAATCATTAGAGGGGTGTATGAATAGGCCCTGTAGTGTAATAAAGTCTAACTGTTCTCCTATTTAAATTCACAGGTACGTGTTCAGTGTTCAGCACGCGCCTTTTTCCAAAACGACTTACAGTACAGTTACAGTATACAGTCTGAAAAATTTGTGTTAAGGACCTTACTCAAGGGCCCAACAGTAGCAGCCTGTAAGTGGTGAGGTTTGATCTGCAGTCCCTTAGATTACTAGTTCTGTACCATAACCACTAGGCTACGACTGCCCCCCCCAAACTATCAAAAAAATCTCTCTATTAAACAAGGTGCTACTGGGCTGAAGTCTTTTCAAACTGTGCTTAAAT
The DNA here is from genome assembly GCA_034509105.1 of Microcambeva barbata. Classification (NCBI taxonomy): domain Eukaryota; kingdom Metazoa; phylum Chordata; class Actinopteri; order Siluriformes; family Trichomycteridae; genus Microcambeva; species Microcambeva barbata. Next base: position 13,881,869 of record JAYDZF010000012.1, read on the forward strand.
ACAGAATGTCAGCAGACTCTTCTGAGTGAGTTACACTCATTTGTTAGGATTATCAAAGCAAGAGCTGAAACTGTCACCCAGAAGCTGTCTGCTTTTGCCCCATGGTATGCTTAATGGTAATCTAATACAACTAAACTCTGCAAATGTGTCTGTCAACAGCACTATTCTGGGATCCATTCTAGCTTTAGTTTACAGACACATGAACAATAACCCCCTGTTGAGCTCTTATGTTGAGACTGACGTGCGAGTTACAAGCACTCGCATCAAATCCGATTTCCACAAATCCATACAAACACATTTATAAATGACATCTTTCCACGTTCATAAAGTGCTCCTTTACTGGGCTTCACTTGATGTTCTGATTAGAGCTCAGTGCTTCCTAATTATATGGCTTTCCTTTCCTACAAGCATTTCATTTACAGGTAAGACTATGTTAAAAGATTCTGTTGTACAGGCTGTATAGACATTTTATATATAGTTGGCAAAGAATTTTGGCAGGGATCTGAGGGTGCTTGATGGATGTTTTTGGAGAATAAGGTCAGTGCCAGCAATTGTATGTCTAAACTTGATGTCTATAACCACTTTACCCTAATAAGGGTCCCACAAAGCAGTAATACACTTGGCATAAAGTGGCTCTAGTGTATCACATTTACTTATATAATTATTCACACAGTTCAAATCAGCACATTTTTGTGTGGTGGTTTACAGAAAGCACCAGCACACCCGCCACAATCAAACACATGCCTGTTCACACATGACCTAAGGGTTTTATGAGGAGTCAATCAAAAAAAATTGACTGAATACATTGAAAAAATTCAGGCCATCGTACAGCCACTCACAAACCTTTATTAACTGTATAAATGTATGTAAAGTTTGAGGTAAAGGTTAAAATATTTAATAGAACATGTAGGATGTAGGATTATTCAAAATAAAGTAATTCTTAATAAACTTTTACAAACCAATTGTGAAATTACACAAGCAAGTACAAGCCGTGGTTGGTAAATAATAAGCTCCTTCAGATTAAACCTGGCTGAAAGTGGGTGGAGATCATTAATCTTGGACAAGCATTTACAGTCTGCAAGGCAACACTGTAATTAGTCACTTCAATGGAACTGGGTTTTTTTAGGTCCTCGTAAAAACATTTACTTAAAATAAATGCCAGGCCAAGATTTTCAAATCTGTTCAGATGCTGACTGAGGCTTAAAGAAAGGAGTGCATGTCATTTGCATATTTTCAAGTGGAACAAAAGATTTTGTAAAGGTCGAGAGGATGTAAAAACAAAACGAATCAGTGGCGATTTGAATCCGGTTTTAAATGAAAGAAGAAAAGGAATAAAATTGGAAATGTGTTATGGATTGCATGCAGCATTTTTGACAGATGGTTTGTAAAACTGATGGGCCAAATTGAAAAATGTGTGCCAGAGCCCAAGCTGGCTGTGGTGCCAAACTACAGGACCATCTGAATATCT
>JAYDZF010000012.1:13915875-13929060 GCA_034509105.1 Microcambeva barbata
CATAGAACCAATAAATGCTTTTGCTTCTTTACAGCAAGCCTTACTTTGGCACCTGCTTCAGATAGTTCTGGTAGCCACATGTGTTTTTTCCATATTGAATCTGCTTCTGTCTGCGCTTCAATACTGACTCATTAGTTTCAAAATTGGAAGGGTCAGCATTGTGATACCACCGCTGCCTTGATGGGGATCTAATAGGGATAGAGGGAGAAAGAGTAATTTGAATGTCAAAACACTAATAATATTCATTTTAATTATTCATTAACTGTAAACCTGACCTCTTATCTACATCCTCAGTCCCAACAGCAACATTAGCTGTAGAAATCTTGAGGATACATCTCTCAAGAATAGATGATCTGGGTAAACTCAAAAAAGTTAGTCAAGAACATACAAGCTTAGCAGAAGAGTTATAAAGTGTAGAAGTATATACAAGTTAAGACCTGCGAGGCTTGCATATAGTAGAGAAGCTCCGTTCTTCAGTGAAGTGTGATGACTGAGGTGTTCTACTGCTAAAACAACACAAATAAAAGAACTCTACATCAGACAAACTCAAAGGCTTACTTTCAAACTACATAACATGGCTTTCAATCTAAAATAGAGTCAACTTGATCTTGCTGGAAACAGCTTAGACCTTTACCTTCTTACCTTACCAGGCTATCATATACCGAGCTGCAGCCTGGGAGAAGCCAGGGTTCTGGGCTACCAGGGGGAAGAGGTGTTCTGATCCTCACATCTTGGGGAAGGTCTTGGGTGTTAGGCCAAAGGGGAAAGGACAAACCCCTAAAACAAGAAAATTAGAATTGCACATCCATTTACTTGCACCTAAGAATAATGCACAATTAAAATTAGACCTTGAATCCAAAGGGCTTTGTAGTAGAGTTTCAATGTGTGTTGTCATGCTGAACGTGGCACCTAGTAGGCCGCATAGTCTGAAAAAGCTTTAAATCAGCATCAGGTGCAGCAAGGGCGGAGCAACACAATTACAGCAGCAAATCATCATCAAGTACTAGTACATCAAGGTTTCTGGAAAATGTTAGACTATCCAGTAAATAGTACATGTTGCTAACACTCCCTGATTGTCTGTACTATTGTCACAGTTGTGATTGTTAGCAAATGGAAATGTTAAACGTTATGTGATTTGTGTTTGACAAGTTAAATAATTTATCATTTTATGCACACGCACACACAAGCATAAAATTAAAACTTGAAGATCACAGGTAACATTAACTAGTTTAAACAATGAATATTGCATGCCAGACTTTTTATTTGTATTTATACACCGAAATGAGAAGATTTGGTTGTTGTGAAGCTTTTATTTTGAAACAGTTTCTTCTTTCTTTCACTGCCAGGGAGCAATATCTGTATCTGTGAAGCAACATGGCGTCCAGCAGTGGGGTGAGTATTATTTTGAAGATAGATTCTGTTTAGTATTGTAGAATTATCAAATATATATGCTGCTAAATAAAACACTAAATAAAACCGTATGGTCAATTGTGTGGTACGTAGCGTTGCTTGATTCGACCAGCGATGCAACCAGCTACACACATACACTGCAACTGGTTGGCTAGTCGTGCTATTAAAGAATTACACAATAAATATAACATAGTCTTTGTGTTACATAAATACAATGTTAATTTATTAATTCATGCATTGTTTGGTGGGAATATTTTCAGCAACTGTGTATCTAGAATGTAAACACAACAGTGCTAGCTAGCTAGCTAGTGTTTTGTTTGCTCTTTTAAGACATCATAATTTATTACAGTGCTAACAATTAAATAATTATATTTATGAATGGATTTATTTTGCCAACGTGTGATCAAGCAAAAACGTGACACAAACAGGGTCGAGGTGGGTCCGGTGGCACCCCACGATATTGAGCTAGGCAGCAATAAATGGAAAACGATGACAAATTTGAGCTTGAATGGGTAAATTGCCCAAATCCTGGTTTACAAAGCTTCTAGATATATACATCTGTATTGCTAAAAAAGTCATTTTGATTTAGTTTTAATTTCAATATGGATGATTACGTTTAAATTAAATCCACTACACAGCAACATGTCAAAAAAACACTGTAAATGATGGTGATTTAATGTTTTTATGCTTATTATGGTCAAAGACCAGTGCACATATGTTCTTATATGTACCTCATAGTTTGCCATTAAATGCTTGTTTCCATATTTTATATATAGGCAAAGAATGATTTTCGCCGCAAGTGGAATAAAGATGAGTACGAACAATTGGCCCAAAAGCGACTTACAGAGGAAAGGGAGAGAAAAGATGGTAAGTACATTTTATTATTTTATTTATTGGGCAGGGGTAGCTTGCTGCTTGAGGTGGGGTTGCCACTGTCAGGCATCTGACAAAACCTTTAACTCTTAGTTGCTTGCCTTGTAATTATTTACAATGAGTTGCTGTGGATAAACGTTTCAATTAATTGCTGGGAATATATTCCTAAACCAACCTTAAAACTTATTAAAGTTAACAGAAATGTTTTTAATCCATAATTGATCAAAGTTTGAGTAATATATTTAGCATCTTTTTCTATTTCTGCAGGCAAACCCACGCCACCAGTTAAACGAGAGCTCCTCCGTCACAGAGACTACAAGGTTGATTTGGAATCCAAACTTGGCAAGACCATTGTCATCACAAAAACCACACCACAGGCTGAGATGGGCGGGTGGGTCACCAATGCACTTTTACTTCTCTTAATTGTACAGCTTCACTGCTGAATCGCACTGATATAAACCTGATATAACCCTCTGCTGAACCAGAACTGGCTCTCCTTGGTCTATTATTAGAGTCTAAAAACTAAAACTGTTGAAAGATACATTGGGGTTTTTAAAACTTTTTTTTATATATTGATTATATATAATTGCGTATTTCTCTTTTAGTCTTCAGGTACTTTCAAAGGGGTGGGACTATGTTCCAAAAATTGCCTAATTATTACGTTGGCAAAGGAATTAGATTGGATAAGTTTGTGTCATGTAATGATCAGACACAAGAAATTTCTTATGAATACATGCAGTGAAAATGCTGAAGTTGGTTTTAATCCGATTTCTTCTGTGAATTATTAGTGACATTTAATGTAAACATTTGTCCTTTCATCCTTTTTCTTTCAGGTACTATTGCAATGTTTGTGATTGTGTTGTAAAAGATTCGATTAACTTTTTGGATCATATTAATGGAAAGAAGCGTGAGTATTGAGCTTAATTCTCTTAAATTATTCCACCAAATTTAATGCGATACAAATGATAAAGCATTTGCTCTTATCTTCTAGACCAGAGAAACCTGGGAATGTCAATGCGAGTAGAGCGCTCCTCATTGGATCAAGTTAAAAAGCGATTTGAGGTCAATAAGAAGAAGCTTGAGGAGAAACAGAAGGAGTACGATTTCGAGGAGCGAATGAAGGAGTTACGAGAAGAGGTTTGTATTAGTTTTCTGTGAAAGGAGCTGGTGGGTTTGTTGATTAGTTTGTATACATTTTTTAGTGCTTTACTTGCACCTTGTCTGTGTTAACCACATTAGAAAAGTTTTGACATCTGCCCTAGGAACACCTCTCTACACAAAAACACCTCTCTAGTTGAAACTATCCATGATCTCAGCATTACTGGGCTTCGAGCCCGTTCTTCCAACCTTAACGCTGATTTGTTTTTATTATTAAATTGTTGATTTTTAGGAGGAGAAAGCAAAGGCGTACAAAAAAGAAAAGCTAAAAGAGAAGAAGAGAAAGGCAGAGGAAGAGCTTAATTTTGAAGAGGACGATGAGATGGCTGCTGTTATGGGTTTCTCAGGGTTTGGGTCTTCAAAAAAAGGTCACTGAATGCTTAGCCCTACCATGCATACTTGTACTAAGACTTTCTTTTTACTGCAAATGGTGGGAACTCTCAACTGGTCTACAAACTACCGTTAATGTTGTTCACAACAACAAAACATCAACTGTTTCCAACCTTAGCGACATCAGTGTTGGCATAAATATGACTTCATTAGTCCAGTAGTTTATATAGTTCTCTGCAACTTCCCAGCAAATTAAAAAAATGATTTTTTATCGTCATGACCTCTCCAGATTTTCAGGAAGTAATCAGATAGGATTTAGGATAAGTGTCATTCTAGGACAGATGTGTTTTTTTTTCTTTTTGAGACCTTATGCAAGGTTATGTTTAAGGTTATGCAAATAATGTTTCTTTTATGTTCATTTTACATTAAAATTGTACGTTTTTATTTTGTGTCCGAGTAATATTAAATACGTTTAAATCCTTTATTTGCTTTCATTTAGACTTAAGCAGGACCTGTGTAAGGCTAATACCAATTTGATTGCTAATATTAATATCGTGAAACTTTTTTTACGAAGGTTTCATGAATGAGGCCCAATGAATGTTCACTGCCCATCTCCTCTTGTTCTGGAGGTAATTCAACATAGCCATTTTGTATAATTCAACCAAATTACCTGGCTAATACAATGTCTACACTGAAAAAAACTATGAAAAAAGGAATAAACTGTCTAAATCCTGATGTGTAAAGCGACTTCTACATTGAATATAGGATACGTTCAGTTCAGTTCATAGGCTCCAGGTTAAAGACAATCATGGCTCTTCAACTGGTGCAAGTCACAAGGTAACACCCTGGGTGGGGCACCAGTCCATCGCAGGTACCTCCAGGACAATTCAGGGTCTCCAATCAACCTGGTAGCATGTCTTTGGACTGTGGCAGGAAACCGGAGTATCCGGGGGGCACCCACGCGGACACGGGGAGAACATGCAAACTCCACACAGAAAACCTACATCTCAAAAAGAATGACTTCTAAACAGTGTTCAAGTGTTTTGTTTAATCGTAACCGCTAGATGGCACCAGTGTCTATTTTTAGTAGACATCTAATTTTACAATGCCTGTGAGCAAAAAATAAATTAACTCTTTAATGCCCACTTCCATGGTAGCTGTTTAGCTTATGTAAAATAAACACTGGATACTTAAACCGAGCGCTAGTTTCCCGTGGGACTACGCGGAGGGAACGCAAACACACAAATAACAATGTTTTCATAGTAAAATTAAGGCATTGAAAGGTTAAATCCTCCCGTTTCCGCCTGTCCGGGAACATACATCTTCTATTAAACCGGTGGAGCAACAAGGTCCAGGGGACCACATAGATGAATGCAACGGTTGGAGGCACCAGCTGCCCCTAGATGGCGCACTTGCTCAAGTTATGTGCAGGACTTCCAGCGTACAGCTCACTAAACCGGAACAAGAGTTTAAACATCAATTTTAATTCAGCTGCAATAGACTGCCTACTTTTATTAGTGTTAAAAATATGTTAAAAATATGTTGAAAATAAATAAAATATTCATTGGGATGCAAACTATGACACAATTTAATGTACAAGTACCGTGTTTTATTTTATGTCTTTGCCATGTTTAATGAAAATTTGTTGGATGTAAAGAGTTTTGTATTTCTTTTTAAGAAATGATGGTACATATAAGGTAGCCAAAAGATGCCAGCACCATAGACTCGGTGGGTTTCACTTTTATACAGACTCTATACACCGCAAAGCCAGCGAGTCAGTAATTGAAGGCCCCACAAGACTACTATTTTTAAAACTGTATGGTGCTGCACATAATTACTACTAATTAATCAACTCCTATGACATCCAGAGTAACAACCTCATTTATTCAGTCATACTAAAACTGGAAAGGTCCTTCCTTAAATTGTTTTATATGTGCCAAAGGGATTAAAAGCTTAATTTACTAGCAGTAGCTTTGGCTAAAGCATCCGAACTCAATATAAATTAAGGGTGTTCATATAGTTTTGGCCAAATGTTTTAGGTATGAAGGTAGAAAAAGGTAAGTTCTTATTAGCACTTGGTGACACTGTTTGATATGCTTGAGTTACTGACACCCACATACAGTTCACCCAAGTGGAAATGCAGATTTTTAGGGTTAAACATTTGCACACACTAAATCAAGATCAATGTAAACTGTAGCACAAATCAAGTTACCAACCAACTAAAGTCTTCAGGGTAAAACGAAATCTTAAAATTTCCACTTGTGGGTGTCAAAACCTTTCATCGTGAAATGTCACAGTTTACTTAAACCATGTTAGATTTGTTAAGATTCCAGAAGTCAGAGTTAAAAGCATTATCATAAAAACTTGAATAGTAGGAATGATTAAAATACATTCTTTATGTCTTACCAGAAGCAAAACCATTCGAATTCGATTTTAAATGTTTATTACACTGGCCCACCAACACTAAGAACAGAGGTCAATAATGGCATGCCTGATCAGTGTGTGAAAGCTAGCAAAACAAGTTTTTCATGTACACTGTAAAACATTAAAACCCCAAATACAATACTTTAACACAATGGCTGAGAACTACTGATGGTTTGACACAGTGTAGTTCATTTAATGTAGTTCTACACTTCCTCGAGGAACTCAGAATGAATGGCTGCATAAGGGTTCCTAAGCAATATAGAAACAAGTTGGTGTTTAAGTCAAATTTACAGTGTCGGTAGTAAAGACTGTTTCTGCTAGAATTGTGTATGCTGTTTACTAAAAGAAATTACCTTGATGGCTAAATTTAGCTGATGACTCACAAACCAGTTCTTTTAACCCATCTTTTCCATGTATCTGTTTTGACAAAAAATACGATCTTTCATTTGATGAGGGATGTGTAATAAAATAGGTTTCTGGGTAAAACATTGTGGGTGTACAGAGAAAGCGTGCATTTCTTCTTTAGTTTGTACTTCCCCTATTTTTTTTTACCAACGTGATCAACAGGAAACTTAGAAGGAAGTACTATCATTCTCTCGTCTCACTGCAAACTCCTGGGTGTTGGTTGATGTACAAATCGATTATGGACTTTTTGTGTATTTTTACCATGTGTACAATACCTTAATCTGTATTTTGATTAATGAACTTTTTAACATCTTCCATCAAGTTTACCTTTTTGTTTTTCCTCTTTTTATCCATAAGGTGTTCTTGGTTTTTGATTGTCAAATTCTCTGTCAGAAAATACGTGAAGGTTTTCATCCTTCAGACTTCTCTCTAATGAATCGTGACGTTTCATAGTGAAAACTCTTGTTGGTTTCTCAGCTGTCATGTCTGGAGGATTGTGAAGGTTAGATGAGCTTCATCCATTTCAGGAACTCTGATATTTATATAATATTTTGTTCTTATTTCTTGAAACCATGAGTTTTGATAAAATTCCATCAAAAACTGAAGTGATGCGCTGGGACTCCCACCATCTTGCTGACTTTCTAAAGAAGGTAAGTTTTATATACCGTACATTAGCTGTCATACACAGGAACTTGTATGTCAAGCAAAGACATGTAAAGCCATTTTGTTGATGTTATTGTTACTAAGCCTAAAATTCATATAGAATAAACTATACATATCTGAATACACTCATAGATGAGAGATGGATTCAACTTTTTTGTCATCACTTATTACAGGTACAGGGTAACAAAATGCAGTTAACATCTACCAGAAGTGCAAAATTGTAGCATTGTGCAAAAGGAACAGAGAACATTGACAAACACTTATAGTTATTATACATAAATAATGTATTGTTAATTCGGTATTATGGTATGGTCTAAAGTCTATACATTAATGATATTAATAATGTCTCAGAGGAAATTTGATAATAATTGCAGAATTCCTAGTTGGTGATCCATGCTACAGTGCCCTATGTTGTAAACAATACTGTCACCTATTCCTAAATGGATGTTTAATGGAGTCTTAACCACCCAAATTCTAGGCTTAAAATAAAAGGCTAAAAAACTGAAGCATTAACAACACTGTTCAATGTAAAGTAAGCTTTAAATCCCAATGACTTTACAGAATGCTGTACATCAAAGAAGCTCCTGCTTTTTTCTCCCTTATTCAAGTTTTAAACGACCTTCTGTTTAGCCGTGCAGCATCAAACCCATGTCAGTGTAAAGCTTGCTTTAAATGTATTTGTTATTTCACAGTTTAGTTTTTTCTAGGTTGAATTCTGGCCATCAAGTCAAATTTCATCTCTGCATCTGATTACTATGATTAATTGGACCATTTGTACTTTCTAATAGGAGCAATTAAAATAGTTATGTTAAATGTAAAAAAAAAATATGCATTTATAATTGTTTGTCACTTGGTCATAAAACAGGAACAGACTGTAACACGTTTTTGTGTATATTTTTATTTTTAAATCCAGCAAAATCTTTCAGGATGTGACAAAGTGGTTGTGAAATGCAACATGAATGGAATGCGATTTCTGGTAAGTATGTGTTTCAAGAAATCTTTTTCTGGTCACTCATGTGTTAATGATGGAAGAAGCAGATGATACAGTCTCAAATTAAATGCTTAGCAGCCTGTGATCCATAAACAAACTGGTGACTTGGGAGGCCGAGGATGAAGCTTGACTTCACCATAGAGGTGAACCCATCAATTTCTAAAAATATATGTTGGCAATATTATTCAGTAATATACAAACATAATTAGGAAATAGTCTTTGCACTATGGTGATTTATACCAAGATGTTCCAGGATGTTTCAGAACTTGTTCCTTAACCAAGCTGTTGTTGTCTTGGAAGTGTAATTGGGATCATAGTTTGCTGGAAATTCCAGTAATCACAGTGGGTTAATTACACACCAGACATGACATCACTTCTCCAAATATCTTACTACAGTGCTTCTGGAAAGTTTTCACAGCACTTCACTTTTTCCACAGTTGGTTAAGTTACAGCCTTATTCTAAAATTCATAATATGAAACTCTAATGAGACCACATTTTAGGAGAGAGACAAATGGTTTCCCTTCAAAATTGTACACACAATTTTCTTTTGAATTTTTGCAAATGTATTCAAAATAAAAAACAAAAAAATCACAAGTACATAAGTATTCACAGTGTTTTCCATGACACTCAAAATTGATCCTGAAAATGGCTGTGCATTGATGCTCCCCATCCAATCTGACGGAGCTTGACCAGAATGGGAGAAACTCAAAAAGACTTGAGGCTATAATTGCTGTCAAAGGTGCTTCAACAAAGAATTGAGCAAATGCTGTGAATACTTATGTCCATGTGATTGTTTTGTTGTTTCTCAAAAATGTTTTTCACTTTGTCATTATGAGGTATCGTGTTTAATATTTTGAGGGGGAAATTAATGTAATCCATTTAGGAATAAGGCTGTAACATAGCATAATGTGGAAGAAGTGAAGCTCTGAATACATTCTGGATGTATTGTATTTCTGTGAATCAGTGACTCCAAACACGGTCAGGACTGCAAGTTCTTGCAACAGAAAAACATTTCCACATCATAACTGACCTACTTTTCTACTTAACCAGGGGCATAGTATTCTTCTGTTCATTAGCAGAATTGCTTCAAACTTTTTGGTTTCTATCTGGCTTCTGTCTGACAGGTTTGCTTATGCTGTACTACTCATATTGTAGTCTAGTCTTTTCTCTCAACTGTTGTGAAAGCTCCTTCAGGGGTTTTAAGATCCAAATAGTGTAATTATTTTTAGGTTTAGGCCAAAGTAAAGTGGACAGTCTATAAGACAGCACTGAGGCCTACTTTGTTTTATGGTCTGTAGGTAGTGACACTGAATAAGAGTCATTCTCTCTTTAATGGAGTTCCAAGGTCTGAGTTCCATAAATAAATAAAGGACCTCTAGGTGTATAAATTTGGTGCCTTGAGTGGCCAATGGTAAGGCTTGAAAACTTTAAAATTTTAAGTAATATTCATGTTGGCAAAAGGACAATTCAGTTCACAATTCACAATAATCAACCTGGTTGTATGTCTGTGGACTGTGGAAACCGGAGTACCCGGAGGAAACCCATGCAGACATGGGGAGAACATGCAAACAGAAAGGACTTTGATCTCCCCACCCAGGGATCAAACCCAGGACCTTCTCGCCGTGAGAAGCCACTGTGCCGCCCTGCACCTATAAGTTCATGCAGAAAACTGACAGAGTCTCTCTCTCTCTCTCTCTCTCTCTCTATCTATCTCTCTCTTACACACACGGAGGGAAGCGAGTGTAGGAAAAAAATACATTTATCACGATGGTCTGGTTAACTGTGCGGCGCACATTCTCATAGTTTATCCACCACAGGAAATAAACCCTGCTGCTTGCTAATTGAAAATAAAGCAGAAAGGTTCATCTCAGTGGTTTGTATCAGATACATACATCACCTTAAAAATAAACAAACATAAGCTTACATTGGAATTAACTTGTTGTTTTTGTTTGCTAGTAAGCATGTAAATAATTGAGCCGTCTTGAGTCTTATTCAGAGCTACAGGCTGGTATAAAGAGTAGAATATTTAATGTTGCACTACTGGTTGCAGTATAGGCCAGTAAATAATTACTTGAGGACATAACAGAAATCTAGAGAATTTACAGAAGTCTAATTATTTACAGAACTCTATTCTTCAGTTTAACATAGAATCAAACTGTATATATACATATGTCAGATATTTAACTATACTGTGCATATATATATACGTTGGCCAAATGATTTATTAATATATAAACTTATTCAGGAAATATTATTTGTTTTCTGTCATCTCAGTTAATCGTGTCAGATGCTAAGTGCAGTAGTGCATGGATGGAGGGATCGAAGGATCAAAGGATGGGCGGCTTGACAGATGAACATTTAGGGGAAATGCCATGCTTACCTTAATGAATAAAACAAATGTAGTTTCCCCATTTCTTTTCTGTTTAAAGTTTTGTGTTTAATTTGGTCTTGTATGTGCTTTTAGAACATGTCAGATAATGACCTTCAGAAATTTCCTAAACTTCATGCCCCGTAAGTATTGCTGCTTCACTGATTTCTTGTTTTTGTTCCTTTTTTTGTTTTTGTTGTTTAGTTCCTTTCTCTGGATTATACTTTGGGGGTTTGTGGCACAGAAAACATTGCATGAATGGATGGAAGTATGGATCTACAAAATATCAAAAAACTTTCAAAACTTCCTTAAAATCGATCATGCAGTGCCTTAGAAACTGAAGCTTTTGCCCCAGTATAAATTCTGTGAAACAGCCAATGCAAATCTTAGATTTTTTCTTTTGACATTTGCTGCTGTAGTGATGTATGTATATGTAAAAACTAGGTTAAAAAGAAAAGAAAAGTCTTTTGTCTGCGTAGCCAAGAATTTGGGTCACAAAGTTTAAATTTGGTTCAAAGGATTAGAACATAAGCAATGCTTTGTGCAAATGACAATAAGAGGAAGTGTTGTTTGCTGAAGATAGTGCAAAAAATGCAGATGGGGCTATAACCACTGCACCACAGAATTATGCCAGCTTTAGTCCATTAACACATTCATAAGCAGAACTCTCATGCATATATGGAACAGAAACCTGTGCTACTAGTGTGCAAGTCTGATAACAGTAAAATAATGTAAAATTATACTGGAATGATACTGGGATTATTGATTTATGTAGCATTTTAAAATGCACACAGAATAAAAAGGAACGATCTCAGTTACCACATCCTGTTACCAAACATCAGTACAGCATGAGCTATTCTTTAAGCAAGTTATAACACGTGTCTTAGAAACCTTTGTCTTCTACTTAGTCCAGATTATCTGACCTGCTGAGGTGGCCAATACACCCACACATACATGTAATATATGACATATCAGCCTCTATATCAATAGGGATTTTTCCAAATATGTTACCTCTAAGGTGATATAGTATAATAACTTAAAGTTATCCTTGGGATATATTTAGATGTCGGTTAATACCAGACCAGTAACCACAGTACAATGTGTGTATAAATATTTCATATATCTGAACATTTTTATAGTTTTATGTTGTATCCATTTATAATAGCTAGAGCCTAACCCAGCTTTCAAATGGACTCAAGTCATACAGAAACATCAGGCATACAGAGCACCAGTCCATTGCAGGGCAGACAAACATACACACACACAAACACATTGAGTTTGAAAATTCTCAAGCCTTGGGGGTGAATGATTAATTCGTTGTTGTTATCTTATGTTAAATTATTAGAAATCACAGTTAATTATTTTTATGTTTTATACTTTGTATTCACATATATCTATAGATTGATCTCCAAAATATGTCGGGAAATCAACAAGAAAGAGGAGAAAAGGAGTTTTTTCCCACTAAGGCAAGCGTCTCCAAATTATACATTTAATAGGTTTTGTGTTATAATTTATTTATTCAGTTGTGTTTTGTCTTTTTTACAGATCTTCCACAAACAAATTTCCAGAAACAGGTTAGAAAATAATTAATTAGAATGATTTCATTAAAGATGAAACCAAAATAACTCCTATAGACCATATGTATGTATATATGTTATTTTTACAGTATTCCCATTACATGACTTTACATGACAACAAAATGTAGTTGTTCCCTTGTTAGTAAACAATTGAGTTTTGGGTTGCCATGACCCTCTAAATTTGTTTTCAAGTCTTCCATTCTGTACTGGCACATTCACAATAGGTTTGTTGAGCTTCACCCCAGGGGAAATGTGTTTTTATTTCAGAACATTTCCGAATGAAATGAACATTGTCTGTTGTATTCAAGTCTTAACATGCTCCAGTACAGTTACTATAATAACACAAACAAAATATGCTGGTGAAAGAAAAGAATTAATAATTTAATAAAAAGAACATGAATTACAGGTGATGAGTGATTACTAAACTAATAATTAAACGTAAAGACAGTTCAACAGAAAAACACTTGAATATAAACACAAATGGTTATAAAAAATGAAGAAGTGTCTGCACAGCATAGCCTGGGCTTGAACTGCCAATCTCTGGTTGATAGCCCAAAGCTACCCACTAGGCTTTTACCGTCCCGTGGGATATATGAGGATGATCGCAGGAGTGAGACCCCAGCTGCATCTTTTCACATGCATGTGACTTGTTCATATGTGATTCAGCTTTGTGTACTTTGAGTTACACCCTGATCACATTATCCCTTATCTACAGTAAGTGTGGGCACCATCATTTAGCCAGCTGAGGTCGTAATTGCATAAGTTATGAGGAATCCTGGTCCTTCTTTCACTGAGAAACATCCAATCGTTGTTCATGTCAAATGGCGTGCTAGCATAGCATTGAGTTTATTAACTCAACTGTATTATTTTAATTATCATTTACAGTGGATGTGCCTCAAGATGATCAAGGATGGGATTCTGAAGAGTTTGTAAGTCGAGTTATATTTGTCATTCTATTATTTATTTAGATGACCATAAACAAATT
>JAYDZF010000012.1:13966030-13981537 GCA_034509105.1 Microcambeva barbata
AACTCTTACCACTTTTGAGGGAATGTAAGCGTAGGGCAGGTTTTTATCCTCACACATGACAGGTAGATGACAGTACACTTCAATTGGTAGAGTATCTCCAGCAAGTACCACAATCCTGCATATAAATAACATTCAGTTAAAACTTCATTTCACTCTACAGCAAATAATACTGCAAAACCAATGATATAACTTTTAAGATAGAGGTAGAATAGAGATTATATGAAACATATATTTCTAAGTTATACTTTATATTGCTAATTAAACGTGAGGTTCAGTTACTACTGTGTTTAACAAAATTGGCTTAAATGGTTGGTTTAAGAAGACAAAATGATACCGTTCATTAAAGAAGCCCTTTCTTTGCACCCCATAAAGATAGTTCAAATGTAAGTGACTTTTTGAACAATAACCACTAAAGTCTTACCCCTTCTCGCCTTTGTTTATGAACTTCTGTACTTCTTTGACTCCCCGTCGGATTTGTTTCTGTTTTGCCGCTATAGCATAATAGAAGCACAAGAGTTAAGATAAAATACAAGAGTAAAGTAAATTACAATATTAGTGTCAACACTGAATAGATATATATTTTAGCATGTTAGAAACCTTAAGAATAAAAAAAAATTACACTATTAGTGTCAATACATTTGCATTCATGAATGAACATGATTTTAAGCAAATGAGGGTTAAGGGCCTGGGTTAAGGGCCTGGCTCAGGGGCCAAACAGTGAGCTTCTGATTACAAGCTCAGTACCTTAACCACCAAGCCATCGCTGCCCTGTCGATACTTCAGTGTTATTTATTTGAAAAGGCCAGAAACCTGTTAAATTTCAATCACAGTTAAAAGAGGATTTATTTACTATAAATAATATGCGCTGTTCTCGGTCTGGTTGTGGCCCGACAGTTATTTGCTAATCTAGCCGCTCTGTGTGGGTCGTTGAAGCTTAATCTGACCAGCCACATTTATTTTAAGAATAGCGGTTGGATACACCCTGGGGTAAGTAGCTACATTTTTGTTTACTTCACACTTTGACAATCAATTATTTAAATAATTGATAGTAAACTACGTTGATAGATTAATTACTGTGCCAACACAATTAGCCTGACTGATGAACAACTTACTACAATCACAAACGTAGCGCTAATGAAGTATATGGTAGCAGGGTTATTTCGGGTTAGTTCGTTATAATATGTACCAGTGTTTAAAAATAAAGTTGTGTACCTTTCTTGATGCATTTGTAGAGTTTCTTGCTGAGTTTTTTGGAAGCGAGCGGAGAAGCAATTGGATTAATATTTGCTAATAAATCCTGGTAGGACTTCTCCGGTGTTGCACTTTCCTCCTCGGTGAAGCTTTTCTCTTTCTTGACTTTAGTCATATTTAAAACGCCGGTTTAAAGCACAGATGCTTAATTTAATTTACCAGATGTGTTGTTTTAATGCACATCAACACGTGCTGCAACTAACGTGTGAACCTCTCTTCACTTCCGCTAATCGTGCGCTGTACTTCAGAATTTCTGTATACAGCGCCCCTGGTGTAGCGGAGGAAGCAGACAGCGCTTCAAATGCAATTCGAAAGATTAGTTATGACTTAGCTCTGATCACCCATCCAATAGATCAAAACTAAATCAACCAGAATCTGTTCTGGATCTTAGTAAGTACCCAAAGTTTTAAGGGAAATACCGATTTAAATCACAGGACTTGAAACAAGTCAACACCTAAAAGTACATTTTACTTTTTCACTGTTGCTACTTTTTAGACAGATGACATTCAAATTTTTATGTTTATATTGAAAAATACTTTATATATTTTTTCTTATTGCAGTTGATAATTTTGTAGATAAAGTGACATTTATTTAAAAAAATACATGTTTTTTTCCCTTCATTTGAATATGAATAAAATAAAACATTGTGTAGATTGTAGATGTGTAAAATGGCCATATTAATAAAAAAAATCAACAGTGTATTAAGTCTTAACATGATGTTATAATCATTTTATTATTTTAACAAAATAAAGGTGATGAAAACATGCACCATTGATATCAAAGACAATACATATTTTACAAAAGCATCTTCACTATGTATTATTGCAGAGGTCAAACAAATGTCAAATGTACAAATTCCATAACTTAAAAACACATAAATATCAAATACAGAAAAAAACTGACAAGGTCCTCTCAAACTTTCATGCACTCCATATATTAAAGTAAGGTGCACAAATGCTTTATTCCTACATAAATTCAAAGAATAAACTTTTGGTTTTGGGCATGACTACCATTTATTTATATTTAACTCTCCACTATCTTTTTGCACTTAATTCAGTCAGGGCCAGTTAAAACGTATCTCTCCTCTCGCTGTCACTTTGCAACTCGAGAGCTTTACACATCAGCAGTGTTTACCACTGTCCCATCCAAAGAAAAATCACAAAGAAAACTGTCAGTTTATCTAAGTCAGTAAACTTATACAAGATGATATGTACACAAAATATTATTCTGGTCCAAAACATAAAGCATTCTAACAAACACAGTGTTTCCCAACAATGTTTTGTTTCCCAAAAGAGACGTTTCGCCCGACAAACTTGCACAGCTGACAGATTTTAACACTGAGAAATCAATAAATACTGACATTAATAAAAATTAAGCTCCACTAGCCCACCAAAGTCAAGCTTCTGAGGGCAAGTCTCAGTAGTGCTTCAATTCTGGCCAGGTATTGTTTTAGAAGGGGAAATTTACAATGGGTTTCTCCTCACTGCCCCTGAGGCGGTGATTCTTGCTGTCTGGTAAGGCACCAGCACTAAAAAATACATGAGGGAAATCTTTAAATTAGTAAGAATCCACTGCTGGCAGGTTTGAAAAAGGTGGCCGGAGATTTCACATGTCAGACGGAAGAGGTACTAATCTCTGCCAGCATGGAAACAAGTAAACGTATCCAACCAATTAAAGGGTCCATGGGCTTGACTTAAATACACCAACATAAAACAAAGCACCATTCATTCACAAAATATGTAAACTGGAAACACTGTGGACGTCAGTTCACATCATAATCTGCACAAGCAAAACTTTTTTTTTTCCTTTCACAGCACCAATATGAATGTGAACGAATATAACAGGTTAGAATCAAAAGAATGTGTTGATTTTATTCTTGGGTATATTGTGAATTCTTTAGTAATCAAAATGCAAGCTTCCAATTTAAAGTTTCAGTGTTTTGGAAAGCCTGTACCATTCAAGCATGGCTGTGTGTCATTAAATAGAACAGTACCGTCTAAAATACTAATGTCATGTAATTGTGTTTATGAAAATGTGAGAATAAACAATGGTCACAAACACAGCAATGCTATTACGAATGCTAAGATTGTTAATGTGACTGTAACTTTAGAGTTTTAAAAATGTATTTGGTAAATAAAAGCTATGGTCATGGTAAAATTAAAAAAATCGTGAAAGTGGGAGTTAACATCCCAGAATAATTTATTAGAGTGAGAAATCTTTAGTAATATATAACTTATTAACTCGATGATGAAACTAAATCAACTAAACAAACTGGGAATTGAATAATAAATTCTGTTGTACATGGGTAAACATGTAAATGTCCCAAAACTCCCCTTGGGGATGTATCATGTACATATAAATCTATCAAAAGAAAAAAACTGTACAACAATGCAGCACATGAGTTTTATGTAACGATTAGGACTCCTGTGCTTTTACAGCAATCCCCACGTGCGCAAAACGAATAGTGCGCCCATGTAGCTTGTAACCATCCTGCTTGACAACGGCTATATTCCCGGGCTCAAGTCCATCAGCTGGAATATGGCACACAATCTCGTGCTCATATGGGTCATAAGCGGCCCCAACGACGGTCATTTTCTCTAGCCCGTGCTTAGTAAAGACTTGTTGCAGTCTGTTCTGTATGAGTTCCAGATTCTGAGTAAGGGTCTGTGTGTCCGCTTCGGTGCTATCGTCTCTGGTCTGTTCTACCAAGTCTGCCACCTCGACCAGGTCACGACAGAAACTCTGAATTCCTGTACAGAAAAGATTGTATTGATCTTACTATGCACACTCCTATAAATGAGCAGTGGCTAAAATATATGTCTGCCTTAACTTCATGCCTTACCGAAGCGCTTAGCATCCTCCACAAATTTCTGAGTTCTTCGCCGAACATTGTCTGAGTCAGCCAAAGCTCTTTGGTACCTTTGCTGTTAAAAAAAATACAAAGATTTGACTTCAATACAAATACTCAATTCGTTTCTTTAATCAGCACTATGCAAACAAAAACATGACTCTACATGTGTGCATTTACACAGTACCAACACAATATTATCAGATTGACCTATCAAGCACTTTGTGTATCTGGATAGTGATACAAGCAGTCATTGATCTGTTGTTATGCTAATTACATTGACTGTCATCAAAAACTGAATGTCTTCTGAATTTTCTGTAGAATAAACTACTCACACTTTTCACTGTGTGGACCTGTCTTCGTAACGCTACTCATGGAACAATACATTTTGTACTATTAATTCAGTACAAAGAAAAAAGCATTTATAAATGTACAATCACAGGTACTCACGGTGAGATCTTGGACCTGTTCCGCTAATTTGTTTGCTTTCATCTCCAACATTCTAACATGCATTACAGAGCGACTGTGATCGTCATCGCCATCATCACCATCATCACTGTGGCACTCATGTCCTGTATTGTGCCTTTCTGCAGCAGTGCTGGAGAAACCGACACGGGAACTAATGTACAAAAAGATTAAAAATGGTATAAGTGGCTACAATCTTTCAAGGGATGTACACAAGACTACAAATGTCATCGACTTGGTTAGCTTACTGTTTACTGCGTGGTATTCTGGGAGACCAGATTCTGAGTAAGCATATATGAAATACCATGACCTCACCGGCCCAGATATCACCTGCTTTTCTTAGAAATTGATTTGAGCCTACACTAAAATTTGTTCGAGGAAAGCTTCAGATTTTTAAACATGCCAAATCAAAATAGCTTTACACATATACTGGATATATTACATGACATATATAGAGTGGGCATGGTGACACTACAGCCCACCATGTTTATATTTTCAGCAATTACATTTCTGACTGAATTTTGAAGAAATTGGGGGGTTAAAGGCCTTGTTCAGTGATGAGGCTTGAACCAGTGACCTTTGTATTACCAGCCCAGTACATTAACCACTGCAATTGAGTGTAATGGAGGTGTGTAAAATATCCAGGCTGCAATTTAAAAATAAGCTGCAGTTCATATGACCACAGGGTAGCACGTTTTCGCAGCTCAGTTCAATGTCCCAAGGAAGAAATTCTCTTTGAGAGGAGAGTTACTGCATTCCTCCCCCACTCATAAATCACTGCTGGAATTGTAGGACTAACTGGGCATCTAGAGGCGGAACCGTCTTCTATGGTGCCCAATGGATGCCATTGCCCTAGTAATGCCCACCACAAGGGCAGTCCAGTGTGACATCCCACTGTTTTGTCATGGGTGTAAATTGTTTAGTATGCAAATGTGTAGTCACAAGTGCTCATGGATGATGTCAGTTTTTGTACACTTCCAGCTGTTGGCTGTGTAGTGCACTAGTCGATCATTGGTTGGTTCGGATGCTTGAGATCCAGTTGTTGCTTGGTGTTTATTTTTGAACAATTAATAGTTCACCCAATCACCATTAACGCATTAGAAGCAGGTTTTAAACTATTCCGAAATTTGATTTGAACTGGAAATAGCCAGATTAACAAGAAAATATCGATGGCACTCTCATCTTGCTTATTCCTTTAAACCATTAAGTAAACAGATACTTGGTTCACAGCAATGCCTTAAACACACCACACTTCCAAACTAGTACAGGTCAGAAAAGCAACGTTATAATAAATTGTGTATTGATTTTATGACTATTAAGTATTGACAGGCCAGAAAATATTTAAATAAATGGAAAACTATTCATGCGACTGTCGCCATTTGTTTAGCTAACACATGCTATTGAGCGAATTGACGCCTATTTTACGTTTTTTTTACTTTAAACTACAGAACACCGCAAAATATATAAATACAAACTTATTGTTCAAAACATTTGGTGTATTACATATAAACGCTAAGACACTAGCAATTAGCTAGGTCTGCTAGCTTTGTTAGCTAGCTAGCTAGGTACGCGTTAGCGAATCCTTTCCCAAACATTAAACTCGACATAGCTTTATGTGAGATGCCATTTATATAATATATCGATATAATGTCGGTCTTCTTACCTTAAGCAGAGAAGTTTAAATGGTGATACACCCAGCTGAAACCGCGTTTTTCCACACGACGCGAGAAAGCAGACGGCCATTTGTTTGAGTTCAGGTCGCTATTGCTACATGGGTGAGTGTAGCTGTGACTCCTAATGGAGAGAGCAGACTCACCCCGGCCGGGTACCATCAATCACACCAGACCACCCACACAGACCAGCGCTGTTTGGGGTCCAAGAATACACATTACATTCATCCAACCCCCAACCTATCTTCACTTTTCATTGTTTAGTTCTGGCACAATAAGATTTTAGTATTTCCAGCTAACTATATACCAGAGTTGACTGGTACATAGTTGTATTTCCATGACCAGTAACTTTATAAAGACATATAATATTCAAAATCATTATTAAACATCAAGAATTCAACTTAAAAATACATACTTTAAAACTTTGACTGATAATAATGACAATAATGTGACACCGCATTGATGCTTGCGATTAACTGGTTTTATTTACAGTATATAATAACTATATTAAGAATAACTATGTATTAAACCCTGATAAATATTTTGTACATTAGGAAAATGGACCACCATAGAACCGACATGTCAGATTTTATTTTGAAGGATCAGTTCCAGTGTAGGAGTGACTGGCATGGTGTTGTTTTAGGTGTGGCACACATGTCAATGCTTTTAGGTTACTTTTGAGCTTTATCAGGCAACAGTGGCCCTATGGTGGAAAATGATAAGCTGTGCAACACTGATAAACCGGCTGAAAAAGATAAACACAAAATCAGCAGTATCTAAGGAAGCATTTCATTGTGTAAAGATACATTGTATATGGTTGTATTCATTGTTTCAATTCACTATATAAGTTTTTAAACAGCTCTACAAATCTACCTGAAGATTTAACTTAAATGTAGGTCTGATGACCCTGCTAAAACAAACCTAGCAGATGAACGAAGCTGTTGAATGCAGAGTTGTTTTATATGTATTAATGAATATGAAAATAAAGTGTAATAATGATAAATTAATTGAATGCCCCCTGCCAAAGCACCTTTACTCATTGAGTCTTTTCAATACATGTCACATACTGAAAACCTAACATTTACAGCATTTAGCAGACACTTTTATCCAAATAAACAGTATATTTTAAGCAATTGTGTATTAAGAACCTCCAGTGGTCAGGCTTAAACCACAGACTACATTTTAGTCAGTAGTCTAGTAACTCAACTGCTGTGCTTAACAATGTCCAGAATAAAAAAGAAATATAAGACAAGATTTAATTTACAGTTTTAATATGTTAAACACTGTATATACAGACATTTTGACATGACACCCTTCTTGTCTTCTATGTATAAAACAGTTTCCATTTTGGAACATTTTGCAACATGCAATAAAAACAATACTTCATGTCATAACTTTTAACGCACACTAACTGACAAATAATTAAACTTTAAGGATTTCACTTCATATGAACTATTTTACAAAATACAATTAAGTTAATGTCATTGAAAACATTGGAAATCTTTGGAGGTAGCCAGGTGGCCAGAAAGGTCATGAATAGACATGAAACATGATGCCTTTGAGCAAAAATAGGAAGTGAGGAGGAGACAGATTTATTTGCCCTCCTCTGAATTACCCTACAGTCAGAGAAACAATTTCCTATTGTTTTGAATAAATCGGAAACAGAATCAAAGCATCATTATTACTGTTCCTGTCAGAGTTCAAGATCTCTAAACTAAGATCTTCCAGATTATAAATTCAATAAACAGTGACACAGATTTTGTGAAATGGAAAATCAAAAATAGTAAAACAATAATTTATTAAAGATGCCAACAATTCAATTAGATATGCTGGCTATGTTCATACAACATACAATCATCTACCACATACATTCATTTATTTATTGTCTGTTTTACCATTTAATCATGGCTCTGAATCAAAGAGTATGAAGTAGGGAAATAACAGGTTCTGGTTGATCACAGGGTAGAAACAAACACACACCGAGTCAGATTTGTTTAGTTTGGGGTTCGGTTCAATGCCAGCTAACTGTAGTAAGTGCAAGAGCAGTGTAGCCTCTCTCTCTCTCTCTCTCTCTCTCTCTCTCTCTCACTCTCTCTCTCTCTCTCTCTCTCTCAATCTCTCTCTCTCTCTCTCTCACACACACACACACACACACACACACACACACACACACACACACACACACATACTGAGAGCAATCACATATGGACACAGTGATAATGTATAAACTTCACAGTGAAAGGACCCTGGCTTCCCAGTTGTGCTATTTTAGTAATATATTAAACATAATTTTATAGTAAGTCAGAGAAGAAGTCAACGTCTTCAATTTCTAAGAATGATCTACTGTCCAAATCATATCTGGTCAATAGTGGTCCTATAATGGATTAGAGGGACCCACAAACTGTGTAGCACCGAACAGGTTAAACCTAGTACATTTATACAAAGTGCACCAATTGTACATGTGAATTTTACATAGTAAAATGACTAGTGAATGTACAATCAAGTAGGTAGCCACTGACAGGACGTGGAAATACAAAGTAAACTCTAGTTGTATAAAAATGTCCTGATTCTATCTTGCTGGGGTTTTTTTTTCCAAACATGAATGTGTACTCCTATAGAGCATCCAATTATATATAGCCAAAAACACAGAAAATGTTTCAAAGAACACCCTCAGAGAGTATGTGGACATATGACTTGCCTGTGTCCCAATGACTCAACTCGGTGCACTTTAAACAGTATAGTTACTACTACTACCACTCACATCTAAAGTGTTTTTAAACACAGTGTTGCAGTAGATCACCAAACAGTCTCTTCAGTGGTTCCTATTAAGTCCCCTTTTTTGTCTCCCATTCCTAAAGGAAACAAAGCAATCAGAACTAAAGTAAATGTGGATTTGCACCGCTTAATGTTCTTGTTTGTCAAAAGTCGATAACAGACCTTTGCTTTCTGCATGACGTTTCCTCTGGTAGACACATACATCGAGGGAGGACGTTTACGCATCTCAGAGGCACAGTTCACTGGTATTGAGGCATCACTATAAGCATTCTCAGTTGCCCTGATTTGATACTGGGGTAGAAGTCATAGAAAAATAAAATGAATTGCCAAAAGCACAAAAACATCATCATAAAGCAATACATTTGCATTGCTGTAATATTTTGGATAATAGTTCTCTCTGGCAATTTACAACTTGTTCTTGGTTTTAACTAAAGCAGGTCTTTGAACTCTGAAACCACCAGGGGGGCTCCAAACTCCTGTTAGGTCATTACCATTGACAACAAATGGTTTCAGATTGCTTAAACAAGATAAAAAATCTGCATTTGAAGCTGAAAAAGGATTAGAAAAAATATGTCAATATATTGCAGTGGTGTGAGCGTTGTACTGTGTTTTACTTCAATGAAGATGAAATCATTATTACATGAAGTCATTATTATCTGCAATGCTAGTGCATATAAACGTCTTTATCATTAAAAAAAATATTTTTCTTGCCCCAGAAAAAAATAGCCACACATTGGTGCAAAGACAAGCCCATTACTCCAAACAAGCCTTCAGTCAGTTCATTTTAAATGCATATAGAAACAGCATTTATTAAAGAGAGAGTTCAAGCTTGGAAACCCTAACATGTGGCCCTAACAGGTTGGACCGTTACTGTACAACATTATTTGGCGTTCTAACCTCCATGTTTAATCCTAAGATTCCTCATGAGAGGCTTTTCTACCTTCTTTGCAGGTTTGTTGTCAGCCGGAGCTCCTAGCTCCCCAGTAACCTGAGACTTCTTCAGCTTCTCCTTCACCTCAGTGAGATGAAGCTCTAGATCAACCCGGTCAGCTTCCTTTCTTCTGCAGCTCTCATCAAGCTCTGTCAGATGTGATTCCAACTCCTTCTGCTTTTTACCTGTTAATTATAAAACTTTTTGAATTTTGAATTTAAACTCAAACAATAGAAGTCCAAAGTAGGAAAATGTCATCATGGTGTTTGTTAAAATTAGGATTATTAGAGGGATTGCATATTTTCAGAGCTTGTCAGTCTTACCTGTGGCTTGCTTAAGATGCTCTTTCACCTCTCTCTTCTTTTTACGCAAGGAAACCAGAGCTTTTCTGATCTCTTCCTTTTCTTTTTCTAACTTCTCTTTCTCATTTAAATATTGACGCGCATCTTCTTCTGCTCTCGTCTTCCCATATTTACCATACTGATTTACAGCTATGATAGAAAGTGCACTTAATTACCTTTTTAATTAAACATAAATGCATTACTCAATAGCCGTAGGAGAATATTGAGTCTTACCGGAACCGTGTCTCTTCACAGTAATTTCAGGGGTAACCTTTACATTGTCAGCGCTAGACAAAGAAGAATGACGCTTAACTTTGCTTCCTGATTTTGGTGGAGTCTCATCAACCTGTTAAAGTCATTTGGGTGAAGATAGCATAGACAGAGACAGAAGAGATGTGACACAATAATTAAAGCGCTGCTGTTATTGTTTGATGATTATTGCGCTTGTAACTATTTGAAGAACTGAGCTGACGACCTCCTCACTACATGAAATTTTTAAAATTTTTACAGTAGTTAACATACCATTATACTCTCATATGGAACCACGTCATAGGTGCGCGAGTCTGTTGAGGCACTACTGGAGGATGTAGCCCAACTAAAAACAGATTATAAATACAAAGTTGTTAAAACATAAATCATATTTATAACTAAGGAATAACCATCTAATGATCTACGATGGGGACATACACCTGATTCAAATTTGAATGCCCACATAATTAGATTTTTGAGGAAACAGGTTAGATAGGAGAGATGGGGAGCACTGCAGGACTGAAGTGAAACCCCCACCTGTGCAAACACTTAGTTAATGATAGACTAGCCAGGTTAAGTGGATTGAGATTGAAAAGAAAGGAATGCTGGGGAAAAACACCTAACAGAAGTGTGTTACTTAAAAAGAAAAATGTTTGTCAGCAAATACACATATTCAATTACTAGTCTGAGAAAATTTATGTTACATTGTAGTTACATTTATTTACATTTATAATGGTGTAATTTAGAAATCAAAACAGCAATCTGTACATTAGTGTTGCCGTAAACAGTGAGGAACTTCTACTAACAGGAATGAATGACGAGCTGCATTCTGGATGCTGCTAATCATGTCCACATCAATGTAATCATAGTGCAAGGCCTCTGGAGTAGTAGTGCAGCCTGCTTCTGCTAAAAGCACACCAAGCCAGCGACCCATCTCTTCAGAGCAGCTAGCCTGACACACACACATGCACAGACAGATATTTACAGTTTACAGTCACTGTAAGAAACTACTGTACATGACCTGTGACAGTTTGTGTTGCGCTGTGCTGTTACACCTCCAGAGCTGCGACTTCAAGGCCATCTCGCATGATCCGGAAGGCGAAGGGGTGCTTGTGCCCCAAACCAGGTAAAACCTCAACTCCGTTAAGGGCCAGAACATTGACATGAGTGTGCACATCACCTCTGTCTTTGTGGAAATACAAAGCTCCGCTCCTCACACAACACCAGCGCTCTTTCCAGCACTGGTTCACCAAAACATTCAGATAACCTGAGAAAGGAGAGAGACACATACTGGTGATATGGTTGCATTGCAGTAAGACTAATATAAGAAAATGCACAATATAACACCCAACAATGTGTACTGACAGAAACAAAATTGATTCTGATGGACATTTTTGAATTTCAAATGTAAATATGAATATGCCCCTCCCCCACCCTAATTAGGGATAAGGGATTAAAGACAATGATGATGAATATGACTATGTGCTATGAGTTCGAAAGAAAGACCAAAAAACTATTGTTCACAAGTGTACTTTATACTCGTTAGTACCTGATGAAATATAAAAATAAATCTAAGAAGTTTCTTACCACAGCGTGGGTTATCATCAGCGTGAGAGCTGCTTGTGTCTCCAGGCAGAGGAGGCTTCTTTTTTGAAAAACTTATGATACGGTTGATTTTTCGACCGGCAGCACGACTCATAGAGCCTGTCAGCTCTGAGAACGGCCCCTTCTTGCCCTTCCCTGTAGGAGCAATCATAGCCAACATTACAGTAACATTGACATTTCTAACCCTACTGCAGCCATTAAATCGATTTGGCCCGAGGTTTTTACTCTGTACTCATTGATATGTGACCTGCAAAACTTGATATTTGTCACTGGCAACTCTTAACTAGCATTACAAACATACACTTTTGTTCAAAACAATTTATGCAAAAGGTTGCTTGAACCAATTACATGAGGGTTCAGGTCCAACTGTATGAACCATGATATTATTTAATAATAAAAAAGCAAGCTGGGAAACAGATCTGAATTCTTGGTCTTAATATTGATGCACTGACAATGGATACGTTTGCTTTTCCTGACACAGTTGCACTAGTAAAAAAATTGATGTCATGGTAAGTCATACAAACAGTGGCACCATAGTGTTTAAAAATCCATGCCCACAGCCTAGCTACATATGCTGCACTTTTATCAGTCTGCTCTAAATGCTTAATCAACCAAATATCAGCAGTGCAGTGGCAATCCTTGGTTGACCTCTTTTTTCATAGATTGGCACAGAAGGGGGGCTGAATATACATGGCAACAATGTAGGCACAATTCAGTACTTTTTGCATGCCACTAATATTTATATCTTATTTCATAGGTATGAAGCAATGAATCAAAAGTAGCCTATGAAAAAAGTAATAAGCCACAAACAATAACATCGTAATTCCTTTGACTCAACAAAAGACATAAACACAGGAGTATAGAGGCAAACAGCCACATCCTTCCTCTGTCCCTGCAGCTATTGTGTAGGAGTGAGGTCACTGAAATCAAGGGAAACCGGGTGCATCTGGTACACACACTATACTCTGCAGCGTTCACAGCCCTGACCATTTCCTCTAAAATTTAAAAGGGTTATGAGTGAAATTTGATCATGTCATTTAAAATGTTCTTTTCCACAATTTTACAGAGAATTAGACTTTCTGGGTTCTGTGAGGATTGTGGTTTGTGGCTTAAATTTTACATGTTTCAAAGAACCAGACAACAGTGTACCAATTCTTTTTTTCAATTTGAATTTGATTTTATGATGCATAGAAAACCATAGAAGTACTGGTATGTTTAGTGCTCACCAAATTCACTGCTTTCCCGAGTACAGTCTCCATTGGCAACGCTGTCCGAATCTGAGGTGTGTTTATCAGTAGATGCCTAGAGTTAAAAATGATAGAAATGTGATTCAGGGAATGTTAACTGTAACCACTAACTACATGTGCAGTGGAAGGAAAAAGTATGAAAAAACCAAAGAGGTCTGTCGTTCTTTATTTGCTTTTGTTAATCGTTTAGTTGTTGTATCTGTGAACATTTGACATTGCTTTGTAACCATTTCTAGACTGAAATATCTCCAGTTAAATAGTTATCCAGTTCAATAAGTACATTTGACTAACCAATGGGCTTTTACACAAAGCTGAATTGTGTGTCTGATAACTTAAATAAGTGCACTTATTAACACACTGGATTTATTTTATTTTTGCAGTTAGCCATTCATCTGAAATCATTTACTGGATGCAAACAAGCTGTTACTTTTCTCCCCCACTGATGTAGAAATGTACTCTACATTATTAGAAAATGGTCTGTTAGTGATTCACCTTACTTGAGTCCAGATCAGATTTTCGTGAAACCATGGGGGAAGACTTTTGTGGAAACATAGGAGAAGACTTTCGTGAAACCATGGGAGAAGAAGAAGTCTGCAGTCCACTGAAGCTGTTTGTTACTGTACTGGCTTCCTGAATGGCCTGAATGGGTTAAAATCAGCAAAAGAACAATTTTACGATGTTCTATTTTATGCAACTAAACACGATACATCACAATTTGATGTGTAATGATGCAGTGAATTAAGTTAAAGTGAGTTAAGATAAAAAATACACATAAGTGTTTGGGACACACAACATTCCCACCCCTACACTGAGTTCAGGTTTAACCCCTGGCATTGCTAATATTGATGGCATTTAAAATCTATTAAATCTGTTATCTATACATACATACTTTTGAGAGGAAAATGTAATGCTGCAAAATATATGTAATCTATCTCTTCATTAAATCATAGGATTAATATTTATGAATACAAATTAGATGATAGTTTATAGGGATGTGATGTTTAAATCACAGTGTAATGAATATATAATATATTACTTTAAGCCAGCTCTCAGCTTGTTCCTTGCTCTGTACAGCCAGCACCAGAGATTCTCCACCAGGTATTGAGAATCTGAGCTCATGCTTCTTACGACGCCCATCTTTACACACATAGATAACGTTGCACAGATTCAACGGCAGATCCATGTGAGGAGTTCTGTCCTTCGGGTTCTTAAAACACTAAAGAAGAGACGATCATTATATTTCATCAGAATGTCCAGTATAATGTCCAACATCGAATGTTTGATGACGGATGAACACCATGTGTAAAAGTATGTTAATACCATATTACAAATTAAAATCAAATACATCTAAACACAGGAATTAGAATGGCCAGTCCGACACCTTTGGCTGTATATTGAGCATCTAAACATGTTTTGATTTGTAAAAAGCTTTCTACTACAACTAACCTGTAGTCGGTTGTCCTGGATTATAGTTAACTGTTTGGCCCACTGACCGAACCGTTTCTTGCGCAGTAGGAAAGCACATTTCCGGCAGTCCTTTATTAGACCTACAGGACTCTCCTCTGAAGGCCATGGATTTGCCCTCTCTTTACTTTTTGCCTCATCATCCTCTTCGTCATACGACTCATAAGAACTACTCAGGGCATCAGAGTCATTGTCTGAAAATTTAACAGACATTTCAGTATTTGAAGCACGGGGGAGAGAAAAAGCATAACATCATATTCATTTACTAGTCTAATAAAAGTACCCCTTACGGGTGGGTCCATTGATTCGAGTTATGGGGTAGTTCTTGTCAGCATCTTCATAATAAGCATCCTCAACCGAGTTTTGGGGGATGGAGTTACCTGGAAAAGGGGCAGATAACAAATTAATAAATGTTTATATACAAGTTTCATATTATTTTTAACTTTCCCTAATCCACTTGCACACACATAAAAGGAACATGAACTGTATGTTTGTGTCGTGATTTTGATTTGGTAATATACATGTTTGAACTCTTTCACAGTCCACAAATTCTATTTGGAATTAAATTGAATTTCAAAATATTTAATTTTAGAAGGCTAATTTTAGCCTGATTTAACCATTTTAATATCAGGTTAAAATATAATTGATTAAATACTTAAGG
>JAYDZF010000012.1:13981637-13992407 GCA_034509105.1 Microcambeva barbata
AATTTTAGAAGGCTAATTTTAGCCTGATTTAACCATTTTAATATCAGGTTAAAATATAATTGATTAAATACTTAAGGCCCTAAAGAATTTTCAGGCTTACAGACAGCAGAAAATAAATGTACCTTATCAAAATGTCATTTAATGTTTGTATTCTAACTAATAAATTGTATAATTGCTCCACATAATTTTTTTTTTTGCATAGTTAAGATGCATGGAAGCAAAATATGTCTCTATCATCAAGCAAATTATACTTAGATGTTCTAGTTCAACAAATACGTGAGTAAAACTACTAAATTAAATTAAAATTAAACCCAACAAACTGGCCACATCTATAAAATGAATTGAACGTTGTGTAAACTAACACTGTGTGATTCATGCTAGTATGTAAATGAGAGTACTGACTTTGGGTGGTGATGTACTGGGGTACGGTGTCTGGTTCCAGCGGAACAGCTTCCTCATAGTAATCTTCAGGAATAGGTGTTACGGGAAGAGGAGGAGTATCAGTGGGGCTCTAAAGAACGAATCACATTCATTCACATGATGGGGAGAGAGAGAGAGACACCATGCTCTTTTTATTCCACTTTCAACCAACAGTGTCTTCTAGGTATCCCAAAAGGCCAGTGAACCACTGAGACGTTTTTAAACTTTATTTAAGTACAAAATTATTTACAATTTACAAATTTCTTTAAAGGTTCACAGCATTTAGAAGCTTCATCATCACCCCACCAAGCATTATATTGGAAGTTTCTTACTAATTTGGTGATTAAGTGCTTTGATGACTCTTCTTCCTCCAGGTTTTTTAGCTCTTCAGGTGAATCTCTCAAGTCTTTAAGGTCACAGTCTAAATAAATATATTACACTCAATGTGACCTAACAGATCTCAAACATCTATATGGTACCAAGCCGTTACATTATTCATAAAAACATATTAATAATAACAAGTATATTAAAATATGACTCCATCTTACCGAATTCTTCAAACAGTGATTCCACAAAGCTGGTACCATTTCCATACAGTGAAGTGTTCATGTATATGAAGTCACCTCCATTCACTCGGTCAACATATGCTACAAAGAAGAACGCAGCAAATCAAGCTTTTGTCGATACATTAAATGTTTTTCAGTGTAAAATTCAGAAATCATAATTTCTCAGGCAATAAAACATGTTATTTTGAACTGTTCCTGGGTTTAAGTGAATGTGTGATGTGTGTAATATTCCAACCTGTGCTTAGTGTTTAAGGAATGGGTTGAGTGGACCCAGCCCAGTATAAAACAATTCAAATATAAAAACCTCAGACTGTCAATTTATCTGACAATCCTCCAGTCACTGGTCTTTACTTATCACCTAGCAGTGATGGGGTCCTACAGCCATATTGTATACAGAGCCTCATTAAACCCTTATGCCCTCCACAAACACACACACACACACACACACACACACACACACACAAACACTTGTACATGGACCAGGGCC
Source organism: Microcambeva barbata (assembly GCA_034509105.1). NCBI lineage: Eukaryota > Metazoa > Chordata > Actinopteri > Siluriformes > Trichomycteridae > Microcambeva > Microcambeva barbata. The sequence goes on from JAYDZF010000012.1 coordinate 13,983,111, forward strand.
TGGCAAGGAGATTGCTTACCACAGCAGCAGTGGGAGGAGACCCCATCTTACCCTCCCTCCCTCAAACAAAGCCAAAGCCAAATATTTTATATATAATACTTTATATATGTACTTTGTGATGGTTTACCTGATGGATCTATTTGTTCCAGAAGGTTCTTGATCACATTCATCTTCTCTGTGGTGGCTGAGCTCACATTTTCCTGTTCCAGCAGCTTTAGAAGCACATTTAGCTCCTTCACCAGCCGCTCCATGCCTGTGCATATATATAGACAAGAAATCAGAGATGAGAAGCAGATTCTACCATCGTACAAAGAAGAAGTGTTCACAAACACCAACCCTTACATGCCATATGAAAGACAAAATACGACCACAAATTTCGGAGTTTTGAAATCCACCAGGCAACAACATGCCAGTGAGGGAAAGGTCTCAGGCTTTTGAAACTGGACATCTGGGTATTTACACCCGCGGAGAAAATGAATGCAATAAACATGCAATATGAAAATGGGTTCAGTATGAGCTCAGTTCATAGGTTTTCCCAAAACAATTAACAATAGTGGCATTGTTAAGAAATTCTTCACAGGGGAAACAACACCCTAGTCAGTTATTTTGGTAAATCCTGGTATTTTCCTGGTAATCCTCATTTCTGCAGTCATTTTTTTCTTCTGTTCTGAATAAACCACGCCATCGTGAAGCATATCTGGTTATTTGCCAGTTTTTAGTGACTTTATTGATCAAAATGTATTTCTTTATCTTTATTTGTGGTTAAAATGAAACAGATGTATTTCGTGTTCATTGTCTTCCATTTAAACTTCTGTCATATTGTGAACCCAGTTTTGTGAATCAAATCTCACCGTGGGTGTATTGTTACATCCCTCGTTACAACTGTAAATGGTTTTGGATAAAGGTGTCGGCTAACTGCCACAGATCTGAATAAAACAGGTGAATACTTTTAGAATTGAATTGTAAAATTTAATCATGTGTCATTACTAAAATAACAGTAATATACACTGTTAATTTAAAGGAGAATGAGATAAGCTAACTGACCTGTATTATAACAGTGCATCTGTTATATTTTAATAATATAATTAAAAAGAATAATTCAAACCAAACTCCTTTATTTTAGTTGATCTCATTATTGAAACAAATGATTACAAAAATGGCTATTTTGCAATACCTGACTCAATAAACCCCTTTATCTAAACCATGATTAATTGAAATTATATCCAAGGTAAACATAAATATGTTTTAATTACACTAAGACAATGTAGACATGTCAGAAACCATGAAGTCTATTTGGTACACAGCTTAATACACAACAGCTGAGGGGGTGAGGAAATCCCCACTTTCCAAAAATGGGGTGCGGTCAGACATGTGTTAATCCATGGTGCAGCTGATATGCATTCTACATGTACACCACTGGTGGAAACCTGGATTATTTCTTTGGTCCACCAAGGTAATAACACTCTTATTGAAATACTACTAATTACTCCTGTAACCCGTCTTTAAAAGTGTTCTAGCATAATCTGACAAGCAAACATGTACAGATCTATTGTTTCACCTCAATAACAGGACTAATGCCAGTACGGATTCTTTAGTTGATTATAATACCATACTGTATTCACAAAAGAAGATTAATTAATGATAATACTCTCTTTGAAAGTGTAAATGCTATAAGGATTACACCAAGAATGAAATCCACAGAGCTAAAGAATGTAGACTTTTGAAGAGATAGTCATTCGACCTGCAGAAATCTTTAGAACTTGCTTAAGCACATTAAATGACTACTCAGAGAAACCACAAATTTTTAGATGGCAGCAGGACATTGGGCATCCTGTTGGGACATTTTACAAACAGTGTGACACAGGGTCAAAAGCAAGACTGTTTACATAAATTGGGATGTCTGGTAACCTTAACTTTACCCCTAAAGTCTGCTTCACCACACTTTGTCCTGGGCCGAAAACAACCAAATTTAGCACAGTGTGGGTCACTCACAATGCAAACAACCACTAAATGTAGGAACACCATTTTAAATTTAGCCACCATATGGTGCTATGTAGTGGAACACAAATATTTATTGTTTGGAAAGGCTAAATTACAGTCACGAGCTGTTTGTGACAATGTGGCTAAGACTATCTGATTTGCAGTCTGGTTTAAAGGACCAAGTTATTGTATTTGAAAAATCCAACTAATGTCCCAAAGCTCGTTATGCTTAATGAGTATTACTGATACACACATTTACTTTTCCACGTAATCTTGTATCCTGAAGGTAAATGTAATGACCAGATGTTAAACGCATTTGACTGATTTTAAACGGATATAAATCCATGCTGAGAATTCTTTTCAAACTTAAACCACTCAATAGATACCAAGCTGTTTCCTCAGGACACCGTTTCCTTTCTCCTTGAGAGCAGGAAGTGTAGGCGTGTGTGGAAGCCCAAAAGAGATAGAAGAAAGGTAAATGGGGCGGAAGCTCTGAGAGTGATCTGTCTGGTAGAATTTGGCCCAATCACAATGTAACAACTACAATTCTCAAATGCGCTATTGTCTGTGAGTGCATTCTGACCAGGGATCAGGGAGTGACTGTCTTGTTTCCAAAGGACTCCCACACACCACCCTGCTAATTCTAAAACATCAGATCAAATGTCAGATTAATCAACTGTACAAACTAGGTCAGTGAAGCTCTGATCTATATACAGTAGAGGCCTTCGTTCAAGGCTGATAAAGTGTTGCCAAGTACTGGGTTTTCTTTTTACCATATGACTTCACGCCTCTCTTGCTCATGGAACAGCAGATCGTCACCGGACAGGTACAAGGGGCCAAATTTCACAACACGGTCTCTGACTTAACACCAAGAAATATACATCCACATGCCCCAACACACCCAGAGGAACTAATACACACACACACACACACACACCAAACATACACAACACAGAAGCAGGGCAGCTGAGCAGTTGTAATGTTTAGCAGTCATGGTACTGTGGCTCATACAATATGTCCTGCAGCTGTGGTTTCCTGACCAAACTGACAAAAGAACTTTTATCAATGCCACCCTTCTGCTTCCTATTCCTCTTTACTTTATATTCTTTAAAAAATGACCCACTGTCAGCTCTGTCCTGCAGCATGACTCAAATATTTGGACCGCATCCAAAAATATGAGCAAAATTACTACACACTCTGAATCATCATTTCTGAAAGTAAAGCATGTCATTCTTTGGATCTTTTTAGTCGTGAAATAATCTGTTCATAAAGCTGGGTGGACGTTGGGAAGTTCACGGTTTTCCAAACACAGCACAGAATAGAACTCAGTCCCTAAAGACGCCAAGCAGCTGTTCAAGATCCAGTTTGCAGTTATACAACACACACACTCAAACATACACACACGTGCAAGAGTGATATATAAAAGGGGCTTTTGTACACCCCATTCAAGGTCACATGGAGGGCTGGTATATTTTCATGCTGACTCTTAAATACATTGAATGGCTAAGTACGGGTGGAGTCAATAACCACCGAGCAACAAGCCACATTACTTACAAAGGGGGAATGGTGGCTTTGGGAATTAACACTGATTAGTTCTTGTTAATTTCAGTGATCCAGGATGATAAAAATGAAAGTTCTATTTATTCTGTGAATTTAGTGCTGATTGACAAACAAGTGCTTACAGTCACAATAATCTTATATAAAAAGCACACTACCACTGTCCCTGAGTGATCCAGATCATTGAGCATTGTGGGGCCAAAAAACCAGCTGTGAAGTCAGAGAAACTGTGTGAATGTCCACAAAAAATAGCAAAGCAAAGATATGCTCCCAAACCGCAAAAATTCGAAGGCAAAAACAGCCTTAATCTGTAAAAAAGGAACCCAATAGTAATTCTGAAGGAGCTCTGAAAGTCATGGGAAGAGATGGAAGAACCTAGACAACCTCTGCAACATATTTTGAATAAATGAACCAATGGCAGCAAGCGTGGAGTTTGCAAATAACTCTGTCAGGCATGATGTCTGACAAATGATATAAGCAGTACCATCAATAGAGTGGTACTAGGCGCCTTGTATGGGCATGTATGGCTACACAGTGAAGTGGACAGGGAGACTCTTCTTCTTCTTAGGTCTCTGAATCTCCGTGTTCGACACATCCAGACTGTAAAGAGAACTAAAGCTGGAGGTTTACAGGTGCTCCCATGTTGACAGAGTTTGAGGTGCTCTGCCACAAAGAATGCAATAAACAGCAAGGATCGATGTGTGTAAATCTTGTAGAGATGTATCTCAGAGGAGGTTACACTGATAGCAAAGGGACAAAAAGTTTTGATGGGTATATTGCTATTTTATCCATTCAGTATCAAACCTCCAGTATAAACAGGTCAATTAGTCGCTTGTAGTGGATACAAACTCCATGGTAAATTTTAAAGCAGAAAGAGCCAGGCATGTCAACCTAAGGCTCATCTGCTAAATCGCATTTTATGTAATTACATGTCATTTGTGTAGTAGTGTAGTAAACCTGTGGTTTGTGGAACTCCCTGTAACACCACAAACTGATCCCCACAACCCCAAGATGCTGACACATTAACCAGTAATGTGCACTTGTGGATTTGCTTTGATTTCACTCTTTGAAGGCATGAGTCAAAAAGAGGCAACACATTAGAACACAAAGTCCATTTGAACCACGGCTTGACTTGTCATGTCTTTCCTAAATGTTGAAAGTGTGATATACAGGATGGTTTCTTCAGAGCTAACGATCTTTCCCGCTGGAACTGAACAGCGCCAATGTGAGAGACACTGTAAGGCCTGTGTAGACTCATCAGAGCTTACAGGAACCAAATAAGTGAAGCCTTTGTCTCTGTCTAACTGTGGGTATTTATAGATGTTTGTAATGTGGAGAAGACTTGAGTGCAGATATCCTGTCAGGCCTTCAGTATCAGCTAAAATGACAAATGAGCCTTTCAAGATCTATAAATATCACTTCATCCAAATTCCATTTTTTAATTCACTAAAAACTTTTATATAGTACATGCATAAAAACAAAAATACACTCTATTCAGTGATCGGAACTCATTTCATATGTTGCTCAGTCTGCTGCAGTGTGAAATTAAACATACAAATCCAATAACTTAGTGCTCTAGTTATTATGCCAGATGAATGTATTCTGCTTTATGATGATTTACAAAGTAAAGGTAACCAGAGTCGCAGAGGAAAACATGGAGATTAGTGCGTTCTTCTGTATTTGTTAAGGCATTGAAATCTGCTGCAGGCTAGTAAGATATAGACCCTGATCCCAAAACCTGGGTCAACAGGGGTATATACAAGTCTAATGTCCTGTTCACCATGAATGCTGTGCATGAGGTTTGACAATGCAGTTATTGGAACTACAGATTTCAAATGAAGAATAATTATGTGGGTTTCATATATACTTATTATTGTGTTTCTTCCCTTTTTGCATACTAGGGGATTTATGAAATATCGGACTACTCCATCTGTATGTTTCTTCTGTCAGTCTGAGTCAAGTGGTGGTTTTAAATAAAGATGATTCAATAAAGATGAATCAACATTCATTTTGCTTAGTTTTTACCTTCTTTAGAAATAAAATGTAATTTAAGATGAATAAAACATAATCACACATACAGTAGTTTACTTATTTTCTAAGATAAATAGTAAAATAAACATTTTCCTTCAGTTTTTTGTTTTTCTAAAAACATAAATCAGGAATCGTATCACATCATGGGTAGAGTGTATCATTACATCCCAGGAAATGATTATTCTACAAAGGAAGGAAAGTCTGCTCACTCAAAAGGAAGCTTCCAGGTGATTCAGAAACTAAATCGAGAAACCAGCATTTAGTCCATAGGGTGTTTTTTCCTGGCATCAACACAACAAACTCAGAGTTACACACGCTCCTCAGAGCGGATTTCCCTCTTGATAAGGAAGGATGTTTTCATTTAGGTCATAAATACATTTACATTTACATTTATGGCATTTAGCAGACGCTCTTATCCAGAGCGACTTACAAATGATGTACATTTTACACATTTTGTACATTTTATAAATAGCTCATCATACAGAACTGACCCTGGACTAGAGTCTTATAAATCTTATAAGTCGGTCAACACTGATAGTAGGGTGAGGATTAGAGGATTACAATATAATAAAGCACCGTTCTGTGTCACAGCGATTAGACTTAGCCATGACCAAACCAGTCTACAACCACCAATGACAAATTTTATTTTTCCAGATGGACCTTTCCAGTCTGGGTGGTTCCATTGCACCCATTAATTCAGGAGAAAACAGATCTACCATGGACCTGACCAAGTTTAAGAAATAGTGAAACATGAAAGTTATTATAATGAACCTGGATTAATAATATAGCACCATGGAAAGTTACATTTTGTGGCATGAGCCTCATCTCCTTGCTATTGATCATGATAACGTTTTTTTTCACATGGCGCAAGAAATGTTGAATTTTGATCACAGTTTTATAAATCAGCTCTCATGAAGCACAGCTGTAAATCATGTTAATCCACTACTGCTGAGATTTAGGGTTCAAATCTGTGACATTACAGATTTAATTGGCAGGTATATGCCATGTTGGATTGGCATCCTGTCCAGACTTTATCAGACCCAGTACTGCATTACAGGTCTAAATTAACCTAATTAAACAATTATATAATATTTTAGAATCTGAGCTTTTCTCCACCTTCAATTAACACAGTGAGGTTGCTGTCCATCTCTCCAGCTCAGTTCTCAGGACTTAGCATACGTCTATAGGCTTTACAGGGGCACAATACTTAATGACGACTTTTGTTGTATTTAGCTGAAAGTAATGTATATTCAAAATATCTTAGTATATGAAGTGAACATTTGTAATTTTGTACAAAGGCTGAAAATGTATTACATTGCATGAACTTTTGAGTAGCTCAGATGTGCTTATGTCCAGAAGAATTTGGGCCAGCATAGTGGCTAATTTGGGAGTTCAATCCCCAGATGGGTCAGTCTGGGCCCTTTCTGTGTCTGTGTGGATTTCCTTTGCGTGCTCAGGTGTCCTCCCACAGTCCAAAGACATGCAAGTAAAGTGAACTGGAGATGCAAATTTGACCATGACTGTGTTTGGAAACAACCTTGAGTATAATGAGTAACTTCTGTTAACCGCCATGATCATGGATTTTAGCTGTTTTCACCAATTTTCCTTCCTCTCATCAGAGAGAAAGGTTCTTAACGAGTCGAATTAGTATTTATTGGACAAAGTGACGTCACCACGATGACCGAATCAACTCCTGGCAGATCACTCCGTCATACATCATGACATCATCCTTGTGATTTTATACAAACTCTGCATTTGTACAGTACATGTGTGCACGTAAATGACTAAACATGTCGCTTATTCTACAAATGTGACTTTAAATGCAGGTCAATAGAAGAATTGAAGTTAAAAAGAAGTACTTACCGTTAGATTCCGCGACCTCCATTAACTAATTTTCTTCAATCACGGAACAGCTTTCAAAACTTGTAATAATGCATTTCCACATGAGAGTGAATGAGTGAACCCTAGTCCAGGACTTACTACTACTGAGAGTGGGTGAGTGAGTGAGTGAGAGCGAGAGAGAGAGCGAGAGAGAGCTGAATCCCACATGGTCCTAAAGCCCCACTGCCTTTTACCATCAGTATAACCGTGTGATGAGCCTTCTTCTGTGTGACGTAGCAAGTACAAGTTTTCAGCGATGTTCATTCACGTCGAGTAGGAAAATATGAGGCACATTATTCGAGTCGATCCTAGCAATCATACAGTCATCAAATCAGTGTAAAACACACTTCTTTAATATAGCGTTTTAACTAAGACAGCGTCCCAAATCACATACTTCCACACTAAACCGTATGCAACAGTAGTAGTGCGTCTGAATAGGTAGAACGGAAAAGTGCCCGGATGAACAGGCACGTTGGCACGTTCCCAATTTACTACAAACCCTTTATTTTTGATTATACAAAACGAGTTATTGATCTAATTGAGAATTTTTAGGAGAACAATTGACTAACAAATCTAGGCAGCACTGGTCAGATGTAGCCTAGCATTTAAACAAATGGATCACTAACCAGAAGACCCTTGATTGTTTAAAATGTATACTGTCACTGCTGTTGTTGCTTTAGATAAAACTGGTAAATGTCGTTGCGAGTCTAATGTTATATATAAAGTAAAGTCATCCTTTGTTACCTCACTTGTGGGAGTACTATTAAGTAATAGCAAATAGGTCCTGTTTTCAGTCTCCCGTGGGATGGTCCTTTCTGCGTGCATGTTCTCCTTACATGCTTGTGTAGCACAGTCGCCTCACAGCGAGAAGGTCCTGGTTCGGGCGATCTGGGTCCTTTCTGTGTATAGTTTGAATGTTCTCCACCGTGTCCATGTGGGTTTCCTCTGGGTACTCCAGTTTCCTCCCACTGTCCAAAGACATGTTACCAGGTTGATTGGAGACACTGAATTATCCTGAATTGCTACCTTGTTCCTCATGCCCGATGAAGAGCTGGGATAAGCTCCAGAACCCCCTACCCGACCCAAATTAGGATAATTGGTTAAATACAATGAACTGAACTGAGCTGAACTTAAGTGAACTGAATTGGAGATACAAAATGTTGCATGTGATTCACCTTAAAGCATGTGAACTGATGAACCTTGTATCACCACAGTCTTTAAAACATGGCGTTAAAATCCCAACCATGTCATTTATTGTTGAGAATAACATCATGACTGTCATTTAACCCGATATACGAGCTGATGGTTTTCATTCTTGGCGCTCACGTGCGTCCTCTCGTGTTTCATTGCGTAAGTACAGTACAGTGCATTAAACTGCGACTCAGTATAATGCAGCAGGTGGCAGTATGTACCAATCTTTTTAAAAATATTATAGTAGAAGAAGAAGAGCAGCAGTAGGTCGTTTACCGGTGAAGTTTCATGCCTGTAGATCAGCTTCAGCACTTCTTTACTGTTCTTCACTTTCATTGATCTAAAGATCTTTGTTCTATTCGTTATAAACAACAAACGCATCTCGATTGTATTGTGAATATCTTCATCTGCTTCAGGATGTCAGCACCTGTTCATTCAGAAAAGTGTCAGGTAACATATCTTAGTTTTTATCTTTTAATATTTAATGTTTTATAATCATTCATGAACAGGGCATATTGAAAACACAAATGTGTTCATCACTTTGTTAAGGACTTGGTATCTTGGACCTTTGAGAGACTGCCTTACAGTAGTGGCCAAATTATTATGGATTTGTAAGCAGAAGTCAACAATCCCTGTGCCACATCCATTGCTGCTTTC
>JAYDZF010000012.1:14046091-14056123 GCA_034509105.1 Microcambeva barbata
ACACCTTCTGTAAATTATTGTTTCTAGGGTATTATTTGCTGACATTTATATAAATGTTGATGTAATGTATGACATTTTGTTGTTTGCTAAAGATCTTTCTGAATTGTAAGCAATAGTCATTTCTCATTTTTCATTGGTAGTGTGGGTTCTCCTTTTAATGCCTGTATTTGCCAATATTACTTATGGGGATCTTATAAAATGTCATATGTAATGCTGTGCTATGAACACTGATAAGAACATCACTTGTAAACTACACATTGTACACAACTTCTTTGTTTCTATAGGAAAATAATGCTTATTTTATTTGATTGTTAATAAATTCATAAAATGCCCGAAACTCACTTAAACATTAGAAGAGGCATGTTTACTCAAAATTATATGTGTACTTATTATCGTTTGGAACCTGAAAATACTAATTGTTGTCAGACTTCTTGCCCAACCTTGCTTAATATAAATGTAAGCTTACGTTTTCGGGTGCTGTTGTCTTCATAGAGAAAAATTTAGAAAAATGCTGACAGCATTGTGTCGGTGGAAAGGTTCGAACAAAGATGTATTGTACTGATCCTTTCTTTCATTTCAAAGAGAAATATTTTGATATGAAGAAGCAGCAGTGTAAAGAAGCTCTGGAAATCTACAAGAGGTTTCTAATCAGGATGAACAAGCTGTCAGAGTTTCTCAAAGTGGCTGAGGTAAAATGCTTTGAAAATTCTTATTGCATGGGTTGTTGGGCTGTTTCTTACAGGCCCATTTTTATTGATTTATTTCTTTTTATTAGCGCCATTGTTGGCTTTTGGTTCAGTTTGATTAAAGATTCCCCTAATTTTGCCTGTTCTGCTGCCTGCACTGCATGCAAGATGTCTCTCAGTCTTTCAGCTGAAATATTTACAGTAGTTTCTATTCAAATAAACCACGTTCAGTTTAAATAATCTTATATATACAGTATAAATGTGAGGCACAGTTGTCAATGTGACACTACTTTGTGTATTTATGCCAAATATAATATGAATTCATATCAAACGTAAATCTGCATGGGTAAAGACAGACTGAATGTTATAGTGTTTAGGTGCCAGATATCTGCAAAAAGAGAGACTGGCTTTAAAGCCACAATTATATTGATACCTGTGCTACATTTTCATTTTTGGATTTAGCTTTTTGCTTTTATTTCTGAAGTGTGTATGGAAGGTAGTTTTAAAGATTGCTAAGCACATCCAGCTTGATAACTAGATGTATTGTTTTAATTCTTTTGATCAAGTAATATGTCTCTTCAGGACGTGGGTGCTATCCAAAAACAGACTAAAGTTGACTTTAAGAGCACATTTATTTATTTGTATAACAATGTGTGTATGCCATTTTTTTCTTGTCCTGTTTCTTTTCAAAGTCAACATTAGTTGTGTGTTTCTTTTGGATGTTTCTCACCTGGTCATATGAATCTTTCATTATTCACATAGTAACATTTCATTGTTTAATCACCCATGATGACAACATCCAAATCCTTATCTATGTACATACAGTTTGTCCATATTTTTTTAACCACCCACACAGACGCCGCATGGAGTAATAAATCTTTTCCTTATTCTTTATTCTTCCTCCTTTCTCCACATACCTATTCTTCTGTTCTGGTTTTGTACCTTTTTTGTTCCACATTTTGGTTTGCATTCTCCTCCTTCCTTTTCTTTTTTGTGTCACAGCAAGTTGGAATTGATCAGGTTGACATCCCAGATCTCTCACAGGTTAGTGGCACATTTCATCTCGATTTCTGCCATGTGGCTTCACCCTAACTTGTCATACCCACTTCACCCCATAGACCTTCATTCCCAGCCCCCATTCTTCTGTGTTTACCCCTCATCTACCAGACTTTTAGGATAGGGGCCTCCAGAAACTTACTCCATACCGCGCTCTCCCCGGGAATCCGATGTGCTGCAATGTTTTGCATTTTCTATTATCATCAGAGGTAAATGGGTACTAAAGCTAGTCTTCTTTGACCTCAGAGAAGTTCATGCCTTGAACAATGCCATGTGTCCTAGCTCAGCATTTCAGCCGTTTAAGGCTACCAGGGTTTGCAGTATCGTCTCATTAGGATTAAGTGCTTGCTCTTCAAGCCAATATTTCTTACTGGTTAAAATCCATGAGAAATTGCTCAGTTCCAGTGCTCGTGATGTATAGCGGAATGGTGTTGTGCCTGGCACAAGTGTTTGTAAATGGTATTAGACTGTAGGTAGCCCTTAGCTTTTACAATAAACAGGTTCTCACCATTGCTTTATATCTCTGCACTGGCCAGGAACAGTCAGCTCCAGAAGTATTTTCACCCTTGGTAAAATATCCTAAATAGTTCAGTCTTAAGCTGGTATGGTAGAAATCCCAAATTTAATTCAAGCAGATTTGTTTTTAAGAATTTTATTAACCGCCAACGCTAATAAAACCACATGGTACAGTAACTTATTCCCTTGCCTTTGGAACTTTGATTAACCTTTCTTTGCCAGCATAACAGCAGGTATATCGGAATCCCAAAACTAAAGGTTGATACAGAATTGCTCCAGCTTTATGAATTGCCATGACAAAAACTCAGTCTGAAGCTCAAAGATCTTTTTGTGTTAATCACACAAATGTTCCCTGTAAAACATTCTGTTTATTAAGGACATAATGGCATGTCTACAGATCTATAGTTTCCAGCAAAATAGATCCAAATAGTCAAAAATTGTCCCATCCATGCCGTGTAATATCTGTTTCTATTTTAAAGCACTTGGTTTACAAAGGTTCCTATGTTGATCCATATGTAAGGAACTAAATATTGCTCCAATAGGAACAAAATGTTGGTTGGAATGTTGCATTTTTTATTAGAATGTCTGTGGATGTCAATAATTGTGAAGTGGTTTTATTAAGTGAGCCATAGCCTAGATTTCTATTAAAGTTACAGTATAAGACTGGGCGAAATTAACAAATTCGACCTTATTTTCAATGTTTTTACCCATCTTTACCAGGGGTGCCAATGATTCTGAATCTGACTGTACTTCACATTTTTAGCTTCGGGAAGAGTAGTGAATGTTCGCAATAAGCAGAATGCCCTAAAACTGGAGCAGGGGACAAAACTCTGCCTGGCACCATCTGACATTTAAAGTCACCAACCACATTAAAAGACATTTAAAGGCCTCCAATTTAGGCTGGTCTTTGCTGATCTCATCCCAATTACACCCCATGCCAACTGACAGAGGGGTGCTGGGCACACATTTCCCCCTTCAGTTTGCCATCATTTGGCATTTTTGACATTTTCATCTACATCAGACAGGGACTCCTGAAGGTGTTGGGCTGGCATACTACACAGTGGTACTTAACCATGTTGAAGCATTTAAATAGAGGAGTGCCTTGTTTTACGCTTGTTTAAGCTGAAGCAGTGTTAAAAAGGCCAATTTAATCATGTCTTCCTAAAACAAATTGAGTGAGGGTACATGTGCAACCTTATAAACTTTGAAGCAATGTATCCAAACCAGAGGATGGCAATAATTCAAATATATTGGATTTTCGATAAACGCTGTATATAGAGTGGACCCTGCACTGCAGGACAACACCAGGACACACAGATAGTTAGTGAGAGAGAGAAATACTGGGTGATGTGGACATAAAAAATATGTAAACTTTTCTTTTGTTGTACTTAAATTGCTAATCACCAAAGACCAAAGCAAAATGATTGTGATTTACCTGTTAAAATTTACAGACAGTATAGTTTTGTGTGTTTCTGTGTTTAGACCGACCTGATTGGCTGTGTCTGAGGGGGCACAGTTTAAATACTTTGATATCAGTAAAATTTAACCACATCTGTTCCATAGATAGTAGTATTGTTATTTATGTGCTGATAACCAGATCATCATACTGATAAATTTCTTGAAAATATCAGATTGTCATCATGCACACCAGCTCACTCAAGTGTAAACTGCATAAACAGTCCTATGGGCAACAAATGAAACCACTTTCATTATGTCATTTATGGCCTTTTGTACACTCCTACAGCAGCAATATAACTGCTTATTTTACTTCTTGTCTTTTTTCAAATTTTTTTTTGCTTTTGTTTCAGATTTCTCAGTGGGCTTTTTTCTTAGAGTGACAGTGTCTGAGAAATCTGTTCTATTTTTAGTAGAAGTAAAAGTCCCTCAAACTGGCATGCAGAGTGAACAAGTCTAGTTGTTAAAGGGCAGATGCTGTGTCAGAACAAAACCATCTTTATAAACCAGGAGACCCTATATTTGGCTCATGTTAGGCTCTGTACATTTAATACATTTGATTTTTGGGATTCAATGTAATGTGTTTTGCATTTTTATTAGTGGTGCATGTATCCACATTTCATGTCTGAATCCACTCACCACCAAAGTAACAACAATTATATTAAAAAGAATAAATAATACATTATATTAAAAATAAATATTCGAACACCTTCAAAATTAAGTTCATGTTCTTTAGCCATACCAGTCAATATCAGATCATCTATGGTTTACAATTTAAGGCACTAGTTAGGGGATAAACTGTAGCACAATCCAATCATATCTGTCCCCACAACCACATCAAATCTGAACTAGATTATATGACAAAACCTATAAATAAATGTACAAGTGTGTTCACCCATTTATCTTAGCCCAAGCCTACTTTAAAAAAGACCAACAATATCCAATTCAGGTTCTAATTCAGCATCTGCCTTTCTCAAAGTAACCTGCTTTGGCTTCCAAATGTTTTTTCTTCATTTCTCTTTCTAAAAACTGCTTTTGCTGTGCTTCTCAAGACAGACACAGAAATATGTCATAAACATTATGATCCAAACATTAAAATCCAGATGGAAACCAAAGTTTGACTGGTCACACTGTGGCTTCTTCTGTCTGTGCAATGTAAATTTCTCTGCATGGTCAGAAAAGGTCCCTCTTGAAGGTCACTCCAGTTCTCGTGTCTCATAGTTGACCCCCCTCCCCCTGAGAAGTCCTTGATTTCAGTTTGTCTCACAAGCCGCGTATGAAGTGTTAGAAATCTTGCATGAGAAATAACACATTATTGCATGAATAAGTGTCTCCTACCTGAATCTTTTTGCTTTATCTCCCTTTTAATTTAGAGGCTCATAAACACTATTAGGTTATGCAGATCTTCTCTGTCTGACTCTCTATATGTGTGTCTTTGTGAATGAATGAATTGATGTGTGAGTGAAAGAGTGAGAAGGACCCAGTCTGGTGTGTCTGTGTAAAGATTATGGCCCTGGTTTACTAAGACGCCAAATAAAGAATGTTATAAATGCAACACGATAGATGGCAGGTTTCACCTGTAGCAGTGAATTACAGAAAGATCAACAAAGGGTGTCATCCAGGGTGGCACAGCAGGTATTGGAGGCACAATTTTGGATGTCCAAATTTAATATCAATATGTGGTTATCCTTAGAATAGTTTGCCTATATGTGTTTTTACTTTCTTCCCATGGTACATCATGCCATCTGGGAAATTATATGAGCACAGACAGTCACCAGCTATAATCATTTTTTCTTAAAAGCTCATGCCAAAAGATAAATAACATTGTACAACTCTGTACACACTCATTCTATACATTTATTTGGGATTTTTTGGAAGCCCATAATAGAATACAATACAAATAAATGATTTTGTTTTGGTATTTTACAGGGTATAAATCATAATACTTTACACAGACAATTACAATGTAAAAACACAGCCATTCCACATAGTTCTCCTACAAATGTGTTTTGCCTCAGAGATTTTTAACCTGCCGACTCTTAGTAAATCAGGGCCCATGTGTGATGTGCGAGTGTGTGGCTGTAGTGGTGTGTGAACGATCCTGAGCCTGTGTGGATGTGTGTGGGTCTTTGTGTGTGTTTGTGTGTCCCAGTGCTTTTGTGTTGTACTATGTGTGCAGACGTGTGTCTGAAATCTTTATATTGTCCTCAAACTGCATCATTTCCAGGCCCCAAGTAGTCTCTTACAAGCTCTTGAACAACATCTCGCCTCTCTGGAAGGCAAGAAAATCAAGGAACTATCCATCAACAGGTATTTCAAATTCGAACGATTAAAAACATTGAACACCATATTAAATTCTACCAAGGTAAACAGGTTCTAGAGGTGAAATGGGTCCTTCTTATAACAAACAGTGTATAAACAGTAATTGCTTGCCACTAACTTGTATAAATAATCTTTATCAACAATTGTAATTTAAAAGTGTATTTTGTAAATTCCAAATCTACATTTTTGCGCTCAGTTAAAACCATTTTTAATTGACCTTGTTCAGATTCTTTCTGTCAGAGATGTAATCCAATTTTTTTAAACTTACATTTAACCACCCAGACCAAGAAGGGATGGGTTTGGCTTCTTTGGCAAGCAAACATTGTAATTTTAATTGGTTTCTCATTTGGATCCTTATTTATGTGACCAGACCTTGACACTACCTTGACACTTTTATAGTAAATCATAAAAGTCATTGAGCAAAGTCTACCTGATCTGGTTATAGAAACAAGTTTTCAAAAACATGTAGACATTAGCTATAGCTAGGAGCTAGTAGTTAGGAGTAATGATGTTCTAGTTCTTAATCAAAGCCGAAACTTGTGTATGTCTCTTTCTGCAGGGATGAGAAACAGAATACTCAGGATGTAGAGGGGAACAGATTACAGCCTACAAAGGTTGGGATTCATTCTTTTTAAATGCTCAATTAATCATTAATCATTGTTTTATGATACACCCTATCTGGACAACATATCATAAGCTTGTGAAACATGAAGTTAAAGGTGTTGAATTCAGAAACAAATACACACACACACACACACACACACACACACACACACACACACACATATATATATATCTTATATCAGTTGTAATTAACATAGGTCAACTAATTTCAATTGTTTCACAATTTCACAGGCAGTCCAGCTAAAAGATATTGGCATGCAAACCCCAACAGTGTCTCCCAGTGGGCAGTCTGTGGGCAGTGCCAATAGCTGCACCAGTAGTGGTGCTACTGAGCTCCTATCCAGCCAACCAGATCTATCCATCACAAACGGGTACAGACAATACTACAAGAAAGAGGATTTTGCTGTTTAATATAAATAACTGTACAGTATGTACAACAGATTTAAACAGGTAGAATATTTTTGTCTTCCTTCCCTGCAGTGTTCACAATTTCACCAATGATCATTTTGATCTCCAACATAACCTCAACACCCCTGTTCAGTCAACCACCCTACCAGCTGCTAACAATGGCTGGGGAGGTCAGCGCTACACAGCCATCACATATTTATTCAGATTTCCATTTGTAATAACTTCACTATCTGACATTGTTTTTCTTTTTTCCATATTCATTGCTTTGGTCTGCATCTTCACTGGGTGAGTCGAATGTTTGATTAAATTTAACAGGTTAAATGAGTTTAGAGGTGCGTAACTGCTATTTATTGCTATTTGTTTAACTCTGATTTCAGATGGTGTGTGCTACAGGCCCTGTGTTGAAGCCCACCACAAATGTTCATGGCCAAGGCACACAGTTCCACAATGGAGGAAAGTTACTGACTAACGATCTGGACTCCTCTTTGGCCAATCTTGTGGGCAGTAGGTTCTTTTTGATGTTAGCACCACTCATTCGTTGTATGCCTACTTTGTATTCACATTTTTTCTACTTTTCATTTTTCACAGACTTGCACTTTGGAGTACCTCTGGCCAAAAAGTAAGATTGTGTAATTTTAATAGTCTCTATGAAATAAAGATGGTATTTAGTATGGAATTTAGCTTTTTGTTTCATTGAGGTCAAATTTTGGGTGATTCATTTTGGTAAACCATCTCTCATTTTTACAAGGTTCTTCAACATCAGATGTTTTCTCTTATGAGCATAATTTATTTTAATTATTTAAACTGAATTGGATTTTTACTGACTTGTTTTTGTATTGTTTTCTATAAACGTTGATATACTTTTTCAATTTTAATTTCTTTAATTATTTCTGGAAAGTCAGGTTTCATTTCACAGGTAAATGACATTGTCAGGACATATTTTTGAGTGTATGTTTTCTATCACCCCAAAAACAGATTGTGTAAAATTCTGCTTCTTGTTAGGCCGGAAATGCAGTGGACCCACCTGGAGAAGAAAACTACAGGAGGATCTCACTGGCAGTCCAAAGCCATGAGTAATACTGCAGCATGGGGCCATACACACCTGACTCCTGCACCTATTCCTATGCCACAGATGGTAATATCAAGGACTGAAACCAGAAATTGCACACTTTGCATTTGACACTTATTTTACGCTGCGGATATTTGTGTTTTAAATATGATACTGAACAGAAGCAAGGCTTAATCCTTTCGTTGCATCATTGACACTGCACCTAATTAAAGTTTTGAGCTCACAGTGGTAAAATATTAGCAAGGCTTGACTCTGGTGGAAGCAAGATCTTGTTGCTGAAGCATTTCTATTTCTGGTCAAGACACCATCATCAACAGGAAGTGGTCCTTTCTAAGTATATATGTTATCAAATTTTACTTGCGATTAAAAATTGGAACATGGTATAGGAGACAGCATGTGTGAGCGTGTGGTTCTTCTTGGTCGTTGAAGAGACTATGTAGCAGACAGATGTCACTAAAGAAAATAGTTAAAAACTGGGTGAGAAAAAAGGAAATAAAAAAATTATTTATGCTATGCTACATATAATCAGGTTTAATTATGTAATTTATTACTGGATCTACATCATAGCTATTTAGATAATAAAGAAATGAGTTTTTCTGTAGTCAGTACAAACTAAATTGCCTAACTTCTTTCTTTTTCCTGCTGCAGAATGGGATGATTTATACTGGCTATGTAAGTGTCACTTTTCTTCTGGTCTGTGGAGAATTTAGTTAGAAAGTATATTGTGATTCACCGTTTACCATTATATTTAATATTTGCTTGTTTCAGGCACCAGCTCCGGTAGCATTTCCAATGACAACCCCCCAAGTGCCTGTATATGGGATGGTATGGGATTTAAACATGTTTATTTTAAATGAAGTGCTTATGAGGAAACCTAAGTCTAATATGATGGAGTGGGGATGGTCGATAAGGCATGTATAAAATGTAAATCAAACTATTTCTGTTTCCACAGATTCCTCCTCCCATGGGCCAGATGAGTTCAGTGCCCTTGATGGCACCCCAGCCTGTGATGTACAGCCAGCCCGTGCTCCGCACCACCAACCCTTTCACCCCTGTCCCTGGAGCTCAGGTATTACATAAATCAATATTAACTTTACACAGCATAACGTTTGTGAAAGAAATTAGCTTCAACTAAAATCTCATTTTCAAAAACATATTTCCCCCCCCAGATGCATTTCATGTAGCACTGAGGAAGAGAGCAGACTGACAGTAGCACCGGAGGAAAACCATCAACCAACCCAAAACCAAATATGACAAAGCAGACATGAAAATTGGTTCAGAGACTGACATGTTCACATGCCATCCCCCCCTTAAGCTGTGTGTTTGTAGTAAAACCCTGCCCGACAGTATCATAGTCCTGTCATTTTACATGTTTTATTTCTAAGTGTCGAATCTGGTGTCTCTATATGGCCCTCTTAGATGATGTCACTGGCTGATTCAAATGGAATGACAGTGTATAGTGATTTGCAGTGGAATGAAACTAATGTCATGATGTCAATCCCCTTGCCCCCAATCTCCCCAGTTTGGAAACGTTATTGTTGTAATCGTGAGCACTTGAATCTTCAATGTTTATAATGTCTAAACCAAGCCACGGTTTTGTATGCACATTGCCTGAATAGTGTTTCGAATCAACCACTGTCAATGTTTGATTGTGCCACTGTTGCTGGCATCTTGAATTCTTGAGTCCTGGAGAAATGTGTACAGGTCACTTTTGTACATTTGTCTTGTCCCCGAAACATTTTGGACTTCACCTTACAAGTTGAGCTGGTTCTGTATACAGGAACTTGTGACATTTCATTCAGGTAATGGTTAAGGTATGGCTGTATGGATTAAAATGAAATACAGCAACATGCTTGTTTTTATTATTTCAAAAGAAACATTCTATTTCCTCGACAG
>JAYDZF010000012.1:14148137-14160087 GCA_034509105.1 Microcambeva barbata
CAAAAAGCATGAGAGTGAAGCTCAATTAATATATTTACAAATGAAACTCTATTTACAAATCTGTTTACAAATGAAATGCTGTCTACAACAGACAACATACAAAATAACGACAGACAACAGACACACAGATCCAACACCTTTCAATAGTAAACATCCATTTCAAGTGTTCCTAAAAAGCTGAAGCACACATCAGCCATCTAATCTAATCAAGGAGAAGTGTGCTTCATAGTAAATGAACCTTTGCAGTTTCTAAGCTCTAACTCCCAACTCCACTCCAAGATCAGCCACTGATTGGTTAGTAGGACAGCTGCCACTCCATAACCGCTTGTACTGGACAGACCGACAGTGGGAGTTTTTTGTGGTTTCGATTTTAATGGTCATTTGTAGGCATTTATTTTGACTGTGTCCAAATTCAAGATTTGTGGCTGCTCGTGTAGTGAAACCCCACGAATGTCAAGGGTTTACTTTAAATCTAAACTATAAGCTCTCTAATTTCTCTCTCGATTACTCCTTCTCTAATCCATCATAGAATTATTTTTATTCAATCATTCTACAAATTACAACTGACCATATCAGACGTGTCTGTTAACAGTCAAACAGTCAAAATACACTAATCCAGACCTGACCCACACATCACCAGTGCTATCAGCCAGCTTGGTGTCTAGCGTAAAGAGTGTCAACTCAGTTATGAGAAACATTATGGTCCACTAAAGCAATCCCTACCTACAGAAGCTGCCTGAATCGCAAAGGTGCCCAAAACAATTATGGCCTGAGTTTGTAGGAACAAAGTGACTTTGTGACTTTATTTTAGAACCACATCACAGCTGTGAGATTTCTGATGCAGCAGTAAGCCTATTAATGCAACTGAGGGCGTATCAAAGTTAACTATCTGATCCTATCATGCGTGTGTGCAGATTTCCTCGTACCAGAAGTGCATAGTTAGATTTTACGATTTCCCAAAGATGGACATCAACCAGAAAGTTTTGCTTCGTACTATGTGACAGGTGTGAACATATGACACTTCCCAACACTTTGTAAGAAAATCTTTTGGCTGTACAGAGGCTCCGGAAAAGTGTGAGTGTCTGACAGTGTTAAGAAAAAAACGTGGGATGATAATATCTCAGAGGGATACAAAATGTCAGTGTCCTCTCCGCCACACATTACTGGAGAGGAGAATGAAATGCAGGATCAGGATCTGGGCCGGGATCTGAGGTGGGAGGGTTAAAAGTGTTCTGTGAGGGCTTTCCAGCCATCAGAGTTTGTGGAGCCATGAGGATTTACAGATCATGCTGCTTTAACAGACTCCCTCAGCTCTGTCCTCTGACCCATAAATAAAATGGGATCATGATGTTCTCCTTCCACTCAAAATGAGAAACATCATGGTAGTGGCAAAAGTTAAACTGATATGAAATTTGAACTAACCAACAAAACTATTTTGTCTATTTACTTTTTCAACTATTCTTCTTCCTCCACAAGTTTAGAGTGTAAGGTGTCAGGTATCCACGTACTTGACAAGTATAACATAAATTTGGGTAAGAAACATGTATTTAATCCTAATCATGTGGAGGCAAAGTCAGAGCAAGCTCAGTAAATATTAGGATAAGACTGGGAGCAGGTGGCTGGTGAGGTGTGGAAGTGTGTTTTATCAGTACCTGTAATCAAAGAGAGCCATATGCAGCACCCAGAAAATCCTACACCAAAGCAAGAAGTTTTACCAGCCTGTACACAGCTATGGTATACCAGCATTATGTGGAAGAATTTGACTGCCCTGCACAGAACCCTGACCTCAACTCCATCCAATAACACTCTAACATTACCTGTAAATTAGGCTTTATCAGAACTGAAATAAATAACCAGTCACATACAACTATAATGATGAAAGTAGAAACGGCTACTCTGTCCAATTGGCTATTCAGGCATCTACAAAGACAGCTGCTTATGTCTGAATGGATTGGTGCCTGTCCAGGGTGTTGCTGCATTGTGCTCATTGTTTCAAACAGGAACAGGACAAAGTGGTTGATGAAATAGAAAAATAGATTGATGAAATAAAAAAATGTGACGTTTTCTCATATTATTGGAGTGCTTGGGTGTCCACAAATGTTCCAGCTCCAGTGCAATTTCTTATTAAATCTTAATCTTGAACTAATCAGCATTTGAAATGACTCTTACCTTCATGATCATTCTCTGGCAAACACCAGGATCACAATTAAAATAGTCTGATCTATTGAAATTACTATTTTAATCATCACTGTAAATCCTTCATTGTTGCAGGTAATATGACTAAACTGGAAAGAAAGTGGGGGGAGGGGTGCATTCAAATGTTTCACGGCAGACTAATCTGTTTCTAAGCTTTTTAGTTTAAGAAAGTCATGCTACAAAGTTAACTTACACATAGTCCAGCTTTTCCTTAAATTACTATCATAATAAAGATGCATATTTACTAAAATCTGACCAGAACAATCAAGCCTTACACTCAACGAATTTCTCATGAATATAGTGTTGCACAACACTGGCCTGTGTAGTAACATGTCTTCTGTCTGTAAAACTGTTCACAGAGATGCCAGGAAAATACTAAATACTCTTACATACACTTCATTGCCAAATATTTTTGGACACAAATAAAACCTATACAACTATAAAACCAATATAGATTAACATCAAGTAGGAGACACCTTTATCTAAAGCAACTTACAATTGAATTAAGAGCCTTTCTGAAGACCTGACAGGGGGAATTGGGTGGTGGGTATTGAACAAGCAAGCTTGTACAAATTATGTACCTTAACTGCAGTGCTACCACGGTCCTGTATACAACGAGAACCACATTGCATGCATGACCTTGCCTCATACCTGATAATTTGTCGTCAGACTGGATATGGTCTGAAAATGATGGTTCTGCTGTACTTCTCATCAGACAGAAGGTGATGCACATGAAAACCAGGGTTACATGATCCATTCTGACCTGAACAGAACACACACACAGTAAGACATCTTGGATTCAAGAAAGCCAAATTAAACACTGAAAACTTTGTACAGTAGCATCTGGGCCAAAAAGGAATCTAAACCCTGGTGACCAGGACAGGTCAACATCCCGAAACGTAACTTCAGCTTATGAAACTCACTCAACTGAAAACTTATGAATATACAAATGAAATATAAACAGTAACTTCATCTCATAAAACAATTTGAAAATAAAACGATTATGAATAGTAATATAAATTATTTAACTATCTGAAACATTAAATGCACCTTATCTTGGAAATACTTTACTACAGAACTTTACCAAGTACAATTAGTTCAGATTGTATTTAAATAAGCCTAAATGTAAACTTTACCACGTAAGATCCTCTCAGACAGTTTGTAACTCTGCGAGGTTGACAACATCTGGTAACACATCCTAACACCGTTGTGATATTATAACACGGATGTAGTTCAGTTCTAATGAACAGTTCTCAGTAAAATAAACGTTTCGCCGCACCTCCTCAAACAACAGCAAACGAGTTCAGCAATAACCGTCCATAACTGTGCACATAATCCACGATTCCGGGGGGTGAGTAAGTAACTGTTCACAACTTCAGGAAATCCATGAGAAGAGACCAGGAACTACTGAAAGTCTGCTGAGGTTCTGTCTGCACATGTCGACGTGTAGGAAAGTTTTAACTCCAGACGCTGAAGAAATATATCAGTATAGCAATCCTGCCATCTGCTGGCCACAAGTGATTATACATCAACATATCCAAACGTGTTCTGGCATGAACGTTTGCATTTAGATGACGCTTGTATCCAAAGGCCACCCATTAATAATAATAATAAACTACTCCTGAAAAGATACGATTTACGACGTAATAGTTTCTAATTTGTATTAACTTAACAACGCAATTTGTTATTAACTTAACAAAATTTCCGTTTACATTTTTTTCCGTTTTCATTTCTTGAGGTAGTTGCAAAACGTTTTATCTGTAAATTCAATAGCGTCACCGCCCCCTGTGGTTCAAAGTGAGTATAGATTCATATTAAAAGAGTCGTTGATATGAATCGATTCTCCAAAAGATTCTCTATCTTTTTTTTACTAATAAAACTCAGATGTTGGCTTGAACTCTGTCAGTCATTTAACTGTTTAGTAGCAAATAAAACATAAATTGGTATGAATAATATACTATCATCCAAACACCATAAAATATTATCTTAAAAATGTACATATGTACTTTTAAAGCTAGTTTTAAATTCATGAAAATCCAATAAAATGAATCCCTCTCTTCACAGTTAATTTAGTTCTATGATAACAATGCATAAAATGCATTTGGTTTTATACCTTAGAAAAGTAGAAGCATTTGGGTGACAGTGTTATTACATTGAAATTTCTTTTGAGTTAGATTTGTTAACATTGCTCAAGGGCCCAACAACAGATGTTTGAATCTGTGTCCTTCAGATTACTAGTAATCCAAGTTTGCTGCTGTTAACCCTAATTTCTCATACTGTAACTATACTGTAAGTCACTATGGATATAAGCGTCTGCTAAATGCTGAAAATGTGAATAATTATGTAAATATTTGATGTTTAGAAGACTGATGTGAGCTGTTTAAATTAAAGCCAGCATGCTTTATGGTGTTTATTTAACACATATTAACATTATTGGTGACCTTTCTTTACTACATTGAGTATGTACAGGTTTATTGTAACGCTTCTGTAAGTCTATCTGGAAAAACGTCAGCCACATACCATGCATGTAAATGTAGTATAACAGGTTTGTTTCTTTTTTAATCCACATAAGAACTACCCTGGGCAATGTTTTGTAACCCTTCGTAACCAATATTTTTATTTTTCATATTTCAGTAGTTTCTATGTACAGAAAAAATCAAAGCTGATGTTTGATGTTTGTGTCGAATACAAGCGCAGAAACTCATATTTGATAATAAGCAGTGATGCTTAAATGTAGTGATGCTTTTTTACAGCAGAAGTATTTGTATTTACAGCATCGACTCATGCATTTTATCCAAAGCGACTTACATTAGTTCCAGTATGCAGTCTGAGCAATGAGGGTTGAGGGCCTTGCTCAAGGGCCCAACAGCAGCAACCTAGCAGTGGAGAAGTTTGAATCGGCATCCTTTTGATTACTAGTCCTGTACCCTAACCACTAGGATACTGTTTAGTGTTGAGGACCTGATTTTGATGTTTTTAAATGTTCATCATTGTCTTTAAGCCTATCCCAGCTCTTCAGTGGGCACAAGGCGGGGCGCCAGTCCATCGCAGGTACCTACAGAACAATTCAGTGTCTCCAATCAACCTATTAGAGAGGAAACCGGAGTACCCAGTGGAATCCAATGTGGAAATGGGGAGAACATGCAAACTCCACACATAAAGGACCTACCCACTAAACCACAGTGTCGGCCGTTTTTAGATGATTAAATGATTTTAAATGTTCCGGGGTACCCTGCGACCACTAACACTGGATGACACCGGACCAACTGTGACACAAACGTAATGAATATAATATGAAATCAGTAAATGGTTCACAGAATAGAAGGTAAACTTTTTTAACAGTAACTTGTCAGTGTAATTTGCAAAATGAGCGCCAAAGTTGAATGTATGCAAATTCAAATGACTGGAACGTTGCGCCCTTGAGAGGTGCGCCAATAAAACGCAATAGAAACGTCCTTCTGAGAATTCGATGTGGGCGAAACTTCACGCAAATGAAATTCCCTGTACAGATCACGCACACCCACATCTGTGATCATTTTCATAGCCGTACTTAAGCAAACTTCCTCCACCATGGGGTTGAAAGCAGACTTCCTCCCCTCGGTCCTGAGTGCTCTCACTTTACTTCCTAGATCATAACAACAGCACCGCACTGAGCCGGAGCCGCAACGCAGCGACCCGGACCTCCACGGCGCTGGAATATCTCACCTACAGACTATGTTTGGTAAGAAGCCTTGAGTTATTAAAGAAAGTTTTTACTGTGTTCATAAGGCATTCGGGAGCAAAGCTGGTCGGAAAGGTCTCAGTGACGTTCAGTCCGGGCGTTGACTTTTCTCAGACCATTTTTAGCGGACTGGGATTGTTGCGCACAAACGTTGCTCAGACTTGCGCCGTTTTGGTCATTTACATCAGTACTTCATACCGGCTCATCTGACTCTTCAACGACACGAATGCCAGATGTAATAATCGTTAGGAGATCAACTTGTAAAGAAAAAAATATATAGTAATATAGTAAAGTAATGTTTTCATATATAAATATCTCTAAATAACATAAAGTAAAGTCCATTAATCCATGATTACATTTTTTATATATATATATAGAGATGTGTACACCGTGTAAGCATGGGAGATTCAAGTGCTTAATCATAAATCACTTATCTGCAAACTGAATGACATCTCTGAGATTACTCGAACTACCTGATCTATAAGTAATGATTCTTTTGATTTGGTGTATTACTTATGCCATTCAGTAGTTTGCATAATTATAAAGATCTAATTACAATCCATTATGACAAATAATATGAACAATCCACAATGTTTTCTAAATTAATCGACTACATTATCATATTGAGGACCTGCTATTACTGTATGGTTTGACTGCACGAAAGTCCTGGGCGATCTAGGTCCTTTCTGTGTGGAGTTTGCATGTTCTCCCTGTGTTTGTGTGGAGTTTCCTCCCACAGTCCAAAGACAAGCTACCAGGTTGATTGGAGATACTGCATTGTCCTGTAGGTACCTGCAATGGACTGGCACCACATCCAGGATGTTACTGCCGCTTGCGCCTGCTGAAGAGCTGGGATAGGCTCCAGCACCCCTCACCGACCCTAATTAGGATAAGGGGTTAAAACAATTAACTGAACTGAATAGAATATTCTTCTATCATATCATATTTACAGTTTATAGTCAATAGTAATGTATATGCTTATGGTACATGAACCTGTTGATCTTGTTCATACCTCTGCCCATATCCTGTAAATATACTTGTTGCACTTGCTGCTTCTCCTGGTTAGATGCTGAATTACACTTTGTTGCCTTGTTCCTGTACATGTTTAATCATATGGATAACTGATATATTATTTTTTGATTTTAAGATTTACTTCAATTTACTCATAAAGACGGCACAGTTTCAATGGACATTCCTAAAGCTTCAGTAGACTGCTGTGTGTCACACACTGCTTAAGAATGAGTTATTTTTTAAGAAGTTTTCTTATAGAGATAATTCTGCCTTGTTCAACTGCAAAGAAGACAGAACGTGCATTGCTCAGCAGTCTAGCACACCAGGGGCTGATACTAAACAGAAGTTCCTTATTACACCTTCCTCTTATGGAAAACCCACTCTTACTCCTAAAAGTTCAGAGATTACAACAGAACCAAATTAACTGAGAGTAGAGCATCTGTGTGAAAAAAGGAAATTATGAAAAGGTGAACAGTGTGCACTTTCATCACCAGTGTTGAAATTCAAAATATTCACATTGTTTACTGAGACCTTAAGACTTTACCAATATGACGCGTGATCACTAACACGGCTGACGATGAACAATAACTTTAAATGTTTTATGTGTTTTATAGGACATTTCAACAAATCAGGATTGGTTATTTTATAAACACTAGTTTAAGTACATTACTATAATGGAACAAGAAAGATGTTTTTATAAAGCATTTAAGCAAACTGAACACACTGCTTTAAGTGAAGCGGTTAACACACATTATTTACAGACACTTCCACTTTTTATTTCTTTTCTATAGGGTTCTCATTTTAGCCCTATAATGTAAAGCTGAACAGCATTACAAATAAATAACTACTAATCAGTACTTCTTAAACCGTACTCGAGCATATTCAAAATAAACTTTTTTGCATGTGGATCGAGTAATATGACTCTTAAGGTTGTACATTCTCATTACAAAGGTTTGGTGAGACCCTTCACGTTCCAGCATGGCAGTGGCCCACTGTACAAATCGAGGTTAATGAGTTTTGTCATTTCACGTGAGGGAAATCCAGTAGCCTGCAAGTCTGTAGTGGCTGCTTCAACATTGTGCCATGAGGTTCAACATGAGCATCATTGGTGGATACTAAGAAACATGAACCATAAATAAGAGAATCTTTAAAAGTGTTCACTTGTGGTTGACTTAAAAATCTGTAGATATGGGAGCAAAGTGTACTTGCAACACATTGCTAGCATAAAGTGTTGCTGCATTCTGACACATTGTGACACTATTAGTGACATTTCCTACAGTATAAGTGATGACATGGTAGCGATTCGTCAAAATCAAGTGCTTTCAATGTAGCACACTGTGGTTTTAAAAATCTAAGATAATAAAAGCAAAGATCTAAGCATTAAGTCATTCCGTATTTTTGTATTGTATTTTCATGACCGTCCGTGTCACCCCCTGTCCTCTCCTGCCTACCTAGTGTTAGTATTGCTCTATCCACGACACGGGGTAAATGAATGACTAAGTACTGGAAGTTTCAATCCAGTGTTGTTTTACTAAATTCTTGGCTTGCTGAGCTCAGAAGCTAATGTCGGAAAGCAAAGGGTTGGGTTCCAGATTGCTTACTCTCTCCCATCCCTAGAGATTGGGCAGAGGCTCTCGTGTCTCATTCTCTCATTGTAAATAATCTGCTGGGTTGTAAAAATCTAAAAAAGAGAAAAGGAAAGAACAGTCTAGAAATGCATAGTTTTTTTGTAATAATTGTAAAATATATACATAATAAATACCTGATGTGTGAATCTAAAAGTAAGCAGGGAGAAGTTTTTAGACATCTTAACACTGAATTTCTAAGGTAGTTACAAACAGGTACATTTAAATTACATTTTCATAATGATAATAATAGAGCCCATACTCAGTAAACAGACCACCACCATGCACCAGTGTATTTCAATTGTAACTGTAAATGACAGCTGTGGTGCTTTTTTCTTTTGTCTTCAGTTTAGTTTTGTAAAAAATGTTATGAACTGTAAGGTTATAATTTACTATACTTATAAAGGTAGTAGATTAAACAAGGATTTTTAAAGCTATATTTCATATATAGAAGTCTATTAGTATTACAGACTTGTATAATAGGAAATGAATGGATGGACACTGGAGAATACCTTTTCAAACGCATTAGCAACACAGCAGGACACTAAGAATTCTTTTGATGCCCTTGAATTATTAATACACAGTCGCCACTACAGTTAGTGTTTGTAGTGCATGTTCTAAACCCACTGTGTTTTATAAAACATATAACTTTAATTAACACTATATATTAACCGAAGGTGCAAAAATGTAGCTGGGTCCATGTGCAATTTATATAATTAGTTACAGCTTTAGTATACTGAATTGTATAGTGATACACTAAAATGCATATTTTTCAGTGGCTGTCTTCAGTTCCAACTTATTACTCATACGTTTCAATATAAAATAATAAATTAGTCACATATGTGAGTAGTACACC
Organism: Microcambeva barbata; assembly: GCA_034509105.1. Lineage (NCBI taxonomy): Eukaryota > Metazoa > Chordata > Actinopteri > Siluriformes > Trichomycteridae > Microcambeva > Microcambeva barbata. The sequence goes on from JAYDZF010000012.1 coordinate 14,157,547, forward strand.
ACTAAAACTTTCAGGAATGACTTAAAAGTTCACTCCAGCAGTGTGGTATCGAGACCAGTCGTCCAGCAGAGTGCAAGGACAAGTAAACAATGGATATTGTTTGTTTTTTAATAAAAGGGTATAACAATGCTTTTGTCATTATTCCGTACTTCCTCTGTGATAATTCACTTTGTAGTTTAGGGCAGAAATGCAGTAGGCAAAGCTGCAGCATAAAAGGAAGCAAAGATAAGATGGTTTGGTCAAAACATCTATTCATAACAGACAAATGTTCACAGCACGCTGCATGAAAGCCAGGTTTGAGGTTCCCTATTTCGTTTCATTTTTGTATCTAGCTTAATAGACAAGAAAACCCACACAGCCACCTGTGACTCAATACACGAATCCATTCACTTAGAACATTCATGTATTTATTAACATGAACATACAGTATAACGTTAAAGCCAATAAAGTGTAATATGTTTATCTTCACTATGTTAACGACTAACACTTACGGATTCCTACATTCACTCTTATTTATAATTCTATTTAACTTTCTTATATATATTCTTAAACCAACTATATTTGAGCTTTAAGGTGCAGATTTTATTTTATTTTTTGCCATTTCCACTTTTATTTTTGTATAAAGCTCTGTTGATTTTGGACCGTGGTGTGTTCTTATTCATGGAAGACCTGTATGTAATTATTCCTAAATGTTATCTAAGCATATAGATTAATTTCCTCTCAGCACAAGATTGTTATACACACCCAGGCCATCGTCGCCACTGGTCGGCTGGGCGCCACCCCTAGGATGCTTAAATCACTGCATTGTAGTGCTGGTCCTAAGCCTGGATTAATAGGAGGGTTGTGTCAGGAGGGGAGTCTGGTGTAAACCATGATCCACCTAACGGGAGCAGCCATAAGGATTCACAAATTTGTTTTCTGAACCAACTTTCTTTTACAGGGATGTTTTTAAACAGATGATTTTGGGATTTATGGCCCATTGTAATTACTGTGTCAGTCAAAATCAACAGCTGTAGCCTTAATCATTAAAATGGCAAAGTATACATGTAAACTTTGACTTCAGTTGGGAAGCTTTGCCCATTCTGTCATTTGACCATTGCTGGTTAATTTGTGGCCTTCAAAGAAGTAATGCACTCTCTATTTTACTCTTCAGGATGTTGCTAAAGCTGATCCTTTAGATCTAAGTGATCCAGCCGTCCAGTATGCAGAGCATCAAATGTGTGGTTGTTGGAGATGGTGCGGTGGGAAAGACGTGCCTGCTGATATCTTACACCACCGGAGCTTTTCCCAAAGAGTACATTCCCACAGTGTTCGACAACTACAGCTCTCAGGTGAGCGTGGATGGCCGGACGATCAGCCTTAACCTGTGGGACACAGCAGGTCAGGAGGAATACGACCGTCTACGTACACTCTCCTACCCCCAGACCAATGTCTTCGTCATCTGCTTCTCCATCTCCAGCCCACCCTCCTACGAGAACGTGAAGCACAAGTGGCAACCTGAGGTGACGCACCACTGCCCCAGCGTGCCTATCCTCCTGGTGGGCACCAAGAGCGATCTACGCAATGACCCTGATGTCTTGAAGAAGCTAAAGGATCAGAACCAGACACCTATAACACCTCAGCAGGGCCAGGCGCTTGCCAAGCAAATCCACGCCGTCAAGTACATGGAATGCTCAGCACTCAGTCAGAATGGCATCAAGGACGTGTTTGCTGAGGCTGTTCGGTCCTTCCTCAACCCTCAACCTGCTTCAAACAAAAAACACTGTGTGCTTCTCTGAGAATGTTACAAAATCTGAGAATTTTATATTAATATTGTAGAAAATTTATGAAGATTTTTATGAAGGGGTAAAAAGCTTTTCATTTACAGATTGAGAACATTGACAAGGTACCATCGCAAAACAGGAATAACCAACATCAAATGTCTTACCTGCTTAGTTAAGGCAATTCATGATTCATGATGAGTGGGTAATAATCATGCTGGAAGATATGTTCTGGTTCCACGTCTCTGAAAATCGAGGCTTTAAACTCAGAGAAACATTATAGAATTATTGTCAGACGAACAGCGCATATCAAAATGCAAGCAAATGAACTAAATTTCCAGTCTAAATAAATAAACAATGAATTTGTGAATGTTTTATCCCCTAGTAACAGACAGTGCGGTTGAACACATTTAAATCACATACTTCTCTAACCTCTAGATCTTCTTATATTTGCCCCATTAAAACACACTTTGTATTTTATAACTAGTTAGTTTTAACCCAGTCTTGCTTAGACATCTGGAGCAAGTTGTTTTGAAAATTGCACCGTTACTTTTAGAAATAATCAAGGGTTACCAATTTTAAAGAAATGTTTTGCAGAGGCAACATGTTTTTGTTTAAATGCACTTAATGCCCCAAACAGCAATCTGAGAATGAACTTAATTTAATTTAGTATGTTAAAAATAATAATAAATAAATTATGAACTAATAATAAATATAATGCTTTTAATGGCTCTAAATGCTTATTACGCTACATGATTGGAGCTTTAACAGATGGTGTGTA
>JAYDZF010000012.1:14170451-14180939 GCA_034509105.1 Microcambeva barbata
GCAGTAGGCAATGGAAACTCTTCTTAGACCAACTTAAGAAGTTCTTGGATGATCAGGTGATCGGTTCTCATGGACTCGAGAGCTTGCATACAGGATTTAGTAAGAGCAGATCACATAGTGTTCATATGGATTAATACTTCTGTGCCTTTTACTGCCGAATACGGGCTGAGACATGGAAATGGGTGACACTCATAATGCCAATGTTTCCATATTGATCATTCAACGTAAAATTTAATGTTTAAACACTGTTATAGAATCCCTTAACATTAACTAGAGGACTAAAAGAATTCATTACCTCAGTGCTGAGGGAGTACTTTGAAATAACCCGCCACAGTCTGCAGGTGAACATCATGTGCAGCAAAGAGCACGAAACGAAAGTGATGAAACCATATTTATGAAGACCTGTGGAGTGTACACGTACACACACACACACAAACACACCACACGCAGCTTTATGCCTTCTTATAATCTATGATCCGACCATTTTTTATTTCTAAAATGGTAGACGTCACATGTGGAGCAGTTACTTTCTGATTGGTTCTGACGGCGTTCAACTATCTATTTTTGTTGTAATTTAGTACAGTGTTTATTCTTTTTTATATAAATGGATGCCACTTTAACGACTGAAATTTCCCTCAAAGATCAATAAAGTATTTCGGATTCAGCAGAATTTGTATTTGTAATCGGGTACATTAAGGTCTATAGAAGCACTTCTGTATGTCGCTCTCAATATGAGCGTCTGCTAAATATTGAAACTGTACATGTACTGTAAGTGTTACAGAAAAACGTCACATACTGTAAGTTTCAGTAGAACAGACATAGGTGAGCAGGAGCAGTCCAGCGTTTTCAGTCAGGGCTAACAGCAATGTAATAATGCTCAGTATCTGGTTCAGGGTCCGCCTGGCAAAACGTCCTCTATAAAAGTTGAAGTAGATTGCAGCTAACAGCAGTCGTGGGGCAGAGTGTAGGCCAATACAGAACCGCCAGATGTAGCGCTCTGGTGTGAGACTGATGGCTGCACTGACTGATGGAAGGTAGTTGTTGACCTACACAAGAAGAGCAGTTACATTTCAGAACTGTCTTTTTGGATTAAATAATGTAAATGACAGACGGCAACGTCATGGATGTTACTAAAACTGTCAAACTATTTTAGACATTTTCAGTAGTGGTAGGTAGGCAGCACGGTGACTTAGTGTGTAGCACTGTCGCATTACAGCACAAAGGTCCTGGGTTCGATACCCAGGTGGGGCGATCTAGATCCTTCCAGTGCGGATCAATAGGTACCTCCGACAGACTGCCGCCCCATCCAGGGTGTTACCTTGTGCCTTGGGCCCATTGAAGAGCTGGGACCAGCACTTCTCCCAACCATAATTAGGGTAAGGGATTAAAGACAATGGACTGAACTGAAAACTGGTAGGTTACACAGATCCAACAACCAGATACATTAAAAAGACCAAATAGGGATGCTAATTAGGAATGCTAATATGAACTGTTTCCATACAAGTAATGATTCATTCAATGACAGTTATTTCACATTTTGCATCAGTGAACTATTTTTCAGGATTAAAAAAATATTTTACAGCAAATGGTCGGTTATCTGTAGTCAGAATAAAACAGAAAAACGCGATAATGGCATATAAAGGTAAATGACGTTTTGAACAGATACAACAGTAAGTGAAAAGTTAACTTTACACAAACATGACGGCGGGTTACATGTAAACAATGTTTTGTACAGACATGATAATTTGTTAAACCAAAGTCATGAAGTTTTGTAGTTTTGGCAGTGGGTGAAGTCGAAATGAATCGAGTTGGCTGACGGAATTAAGTTATGTACAGACAAGACTGCGTTAAATGAAAACAAACTTCGGAAATAAATTAAATTTGGTATACACACCTCGCAATGAGTGTATGTAGCTTCATTGTAATGATATAAGATTGACAATGTGATGCAGATGAAGAATCCAATTAAAGGTAAACACACAGTCCCTAAAACACAAACACCTAAATTTACTCTGAAAAGCGGCTTATCCCGCTCAGCTCCTCCGTACGGAAGCATTACTGCTTATATTCACACTCTCGGTTAACTGTACACCCAGTTCTGTACAAACACTGTTGCACTGCCACACTCCATCTCAGAGAACCTTCAATACAAACACGGTCCACAGCTTAGCATGTAGCTCACAGCCCGCGGCCATGCTAGCTGTTCAGCACTGTTGCGCTTTGTTATACTGACAAATATCGATAAAACCGATTATATAGAATAAAAAAACCCACAAATTTAAACCCTTTTGCTTTTAACTGGTTACAACTACTTCGCAGTTAAAATGTGACAAGAACAGACTGTAGTGACAAAGTAAGCAGGGCAGTTTGCACAACTTCAAAATAAAAGTCCTCAGAAGCTTGCTTCAATAAAAGCCACGTTTAGCGTGAGTGTGGCTCCGTTCTAGGACGCTATTCTTATTAAGATATTTTTAAAATTAGTTGTTAACTCGGACAAATCGTACCTTATAACGCAGTAAGACCAATTAAGACGGTTCGTTTAGCTCCTGTCATTATCCTAACGTGTAAAAAGTTTCTAAATTTTTTTTTGATTAAATATAAATTTATTTGAATAATTACTTTTGTAATTAAACTAGAACCCACAACGTTTCTCAGCCGTGTTTTCTTAAAACACACCTAGAAAAAGAACATTATTTGAAAACAGAGATAGATAATCTATTTATGTCTGCCTGTGAACATGCACGCCTGTGTGTCAATATGAAATCGTTTATTTTATCTAGGTGTCTTTAGTTTATGACAACACTTAGCCCTAATTTAAAACACTAAGCCATCGAATATATGCATTAAGTTAAATAAATATTTTTTACCAACCATTCTTTCTGTATAATTAAGAATGACACGGTCTGTTTTATACGCTTATGTAAAAAAAAGATGTTTATTTGCACATACAACATACTTTTGGTTGTTGCTGAACTCGCCAACCACAATAATAATGCAGATCTTTTTACACATGTGATCATAATATGTATTAGCTACAGTAGTGTGAACCACTTGAATACAGCACTGATTTATGTGCATACCTGCAGTCCTGAAGGTCGAGCGTCCACCAGAAGTGTAATGATCTCTGTGCGATTGTATTTAATTAACTTATATACTTGTTTCAAAGTGTAACGATGAACATTCTTCTTTACTTTAATGCACCCAAGCCATGTTTTGAATCAGTTGTAGTTGGTGCTTCAAAAACATTCATTTTTAATTCTTGCATTATGAGTGTGTGGCAGACACAACAAAACATGCACACACACTTCAGTAGTAAACATCCGAGGTGTTATTCAGTCTATAAGATTTGGTGAATAGATGATTAGAACAAGCTCAGACTGTAAAGTAAAATATCTAAATTAAATTAATCTCAGGTTGTACAGAAACACTATTCTATTGTGTTTGTTTGTGCCATGATCAATTTGATTAATCTTAATCACTGTTGTACTGACAGTGTCCATACAAAGCTTGAAAACTGAACCTTTCAGGACTGCATCTATGCTTTACTGATCCACTGTACATGGTGTGCACCCAGAAATTATCAGAAAAAGCTAAGCCTGTCTCAGGCCTGCCATGATCCTTTAATTGCAACTCCTTCAACGCACAGCAGTTAATAAATAGATATAATATTGCAACCAGATTTTATTCATTTTTCTCAGCAAGGCATTGAGCTACAACACATGTAACTATTTTTGATTGGTGTAAATTACTAGTTAAATAATTTGAATCGTCCTTATTTAAAAGGAAAACCATTTTAATTGTAAGGTATAATTTTCCTTGTGACAGGCCTAGCATCTTCTCAACAGCCAGACAACTCTTTCTGTATTAAACACGATCTAAGCAGAACAATCAGTTCTCATCGACATGATAAACCAAGAAGCTGTCAGAGATGTTGGGCTGCATTGTCTGTTTTCTGTGCTACACCAAATCATAATAATCTCTATGTTCTGATAACTGTGCAGGACCATAAAACAAGTGGCACTAAACACACCACAGCCAATAACATTTCCTTTAAAAAACATCCAGCAATGCTTTTTCACTGAAGCATAAAAATAATATTCCCTGTTATTAAGCAAGGGACAATTCAGGTCTGTTAAAGTGTTCTGTGTTCTGAGAGCAGTAAAGGATCTGAAGCTGCAGAGTGAAGATGTACTTGGAAGTCAGTCGTGCATTATCTCCTCTTCCTTCGCTGGTATTAGTATCTTGCAGCTCAGGAATCACTGTCAGAGCCGTTACTGCTGTCCCGGCTGATCTCGATCTGCAGCGACGGCAGGTTGTCTAGCCGGCTTTTCTTCATTTTGTTGGACTGCTGCTCTTTCTGCTTGATCATGGCACCCCATATCTTTTGCAACTGAGAATCATCTTCGTCATTGCCGCCACGGTCAACTCTGTCAGAGTCCGCCTCAACCCTGTGCCTGCTCCCTCGGGGGGGAACACTGTTGCCCTTTCGGCTGGAAAGCTTAGAAGTGCTGTCTTTATCTGAGGGTCCCAGTCGACTCCATAGACCACCTAAGACGAAATGGCCAGAAGCAGAATTACAGTGTGTAAAATAGAACCCTAACAATGAGCAAGTACAAAAATGCATCTTGATTATAATAAACAGAACAATGCGTATATTAGGAGCCAATAAAGCTTTAAAGAGCTACACAAATATAGTTAAATAAAAGTGGCCAATTTTACTTTGACTATTCTATCCTCCTCTTCCCAGTACTGAGTTTCACAGATTTTCCCCTTGGAACTTAACTAATAGAAGTTTGCTAATATTCTCCACATTTTAATGGTTTTATCATGATACTATATAATATTTGCACTAAATTATAAATAACAATACAATGTATTGTTTTGTGATTTAAACATTAATGCTAAATCAGCTACATTTACTCTTCTTACACCAAAGCAAACATGCTTGCATGAATGATCACATGTACATATACCACATGTAGTAGGTGGAGAAATAAGGTAATTGAGATTAAAAAAAACATTTTTAACAGAAGCATCAGCATGCATCATCAGGAAGCTTGTTCCACACACAGTAATGGAAGTGCACTTTGCTCATTTACAAATCTTCATTGTGTCCCTACAAAGCTAAACCTACCCACTTACCAGGGGAAGTGTGCTTCATAGTAAATGAACCTCTACAGTTTTTAAGCTCTAACTTCTGCTTCCGCTCCACGACCAGCCACTGATTGGTTAGTAAGACAGCCGTCACTCCATGATCAATTCTACTGTAGAGTGAAAGAAATTCTTACCAGACTTCTTGTCCTTCGATGACTCTGAAAAGAGGGCACGTGATTCGGATTTAGCTGCACCCAATCTGCTGTGAACATCACTGAGGGGTTCTCTGCGTGGAGCTGTGTTTCTAGAGGCTACAGGAGACACGGATCGGTGTCGGTCTGGAGAATGCTGCCTTTTCCCCAACCTCTGTCGTACATCTGTATTGACAAGAACGTTTCCACAAATTTATTAAGCCAGAAGAAACTTTTCTGTTGCTATAAATCCTTTTAACAGATATTTGACCCCAAACCCAAATTAATGCACCAACAGCTAATTTTACATGCTCACCATGTAATATTAAGTTGTGAATTACAAGTTCCTGTATTTTTATCCACAGCAGTCTAGCTTAATAAAATGATGCCAAGTGGTTGAATAAAGATCTTTGGCTCATTTTCAGCATAGATTATTCAGATCCTAAATCCAAAACCAAAAGAAAAATGGAAAAGATTGGTAATAAACACAACTAACCCGTCTTTCCACTAGAGGTCACAGGAGGCCGAATTGTCTGATGTGAAGTACCCTGTCTTTTCTCCTCCAATAATTGCCGGACATCGGTGACTTTTTCTGAGGCGGGTTTGGTTACTCCACCACCACCACCACCGATACGACTCCGTATGTCTCTGCTACTGGATGAACCCGAGTCAGTCCTAACAGAATTTCTGAAAAAAGAAAAACACGAGCAAAAGCATTATTACTGATCCAATGTTAATTTGTTAATGTTCATGATAAACTCTTCTCTTACTACAATGTTTGAGGTTGGAAAGATCTTGTCAATTAAAATACATTAAATTCTCACTTCTTTATAATAAGTTTAGATATATTACATATTTATTATTTGGCATGTAAAACTAATCGGTCCAAACCAACGCAAGCTTTTTATAGTTGTGTGGATGAAACGATTCCTGTTGCCTCAAAGCTTTTTTGTAATCGAATTACTCGTTTCAGCCCTAATCTGGTGCATATTTCAACAATACAGAGTATAATGAAGCAACACGATTATCTCTGATGAGCAACCTACATCACAGTATAAATGACCAATGAGCACCGGGCCCAACTTTCACATGCACTGATGAGAAACCTGCAGAAAACACTGGGGTCCTACCGAATGCTCTTGAGGTTACTTTCCACCTCGTCGGCATACATGGTCATCTTCATGCTCTTTTTTGGTGAAGGTGTCGAGATCATCTTTAACTCCAGGTCATAATCCATTTCCTCTGAATCAGAAGATCCTGAAAACGAGCCCCCTAGACGGCTGTGGACGCCCCCCTCCCTATGTTGTGACCGTTCTCCCCGATCTCGGTACTCCACAACTCGATCATCGGCATCCATGTTTTCCTCGCCTTCCTCCTCCTCTTCTTCCTCTTCTTCTATGGGTTCTTCTGGTAGATTTACCAGATCAGCTGATTTTGAAAGAACCAAGATACCAAACAAATTAAAATATAACATTTATTTAACTGCCTAAACATATTTACGCACTTCCTGATATGATTGGTACCTGAATGTCTGTGTGTGTAAGGTGGAGTGTGTCCCATGCTGTCTCCGATTAATGACTTTTTTGTCTTTATGACGTCTCGCTGAATTCTCTTAGTGTGAAACCGCCGTTTCCTGCAGGAATAATAATTTTAAAAACACATTACAAGGTCTGTACTTGTGAATACATGAGCTGACATGATAAGCTAGAGTTGCATGATGGGCCATTTAAGGATTTCTCATTTTATAGAAAAATAAAAGTTATTATAGTAATAAAACAATAGTAACCAAATCATAAATCAAACTGACAAAAGTTATGATTGCATATAAACTACAGAAAATAATCTGTGTACAAATGATCAAAATTAAAGAGCAGTGATTCCATTTTAGCAAATTACCATTAATCCTCAACTGTCAAATTTAATTCTTCTGAAAAATAAATTCTCTCACCAAGAATTACTCAGGATACCCTTCATGCCCCCATAATTTGGATTGCCATATTTCATATAATACCGACTTCGCCTCGCAGCACCTACTTCCTTTTTATCGTCTGTAAAGAAAACATTAAAGAAACAGAATGAACAAACCACTGTGGCGAACACGTTATATGAAAGCAGCCAACAAACGAAAAAGCTGCCTGATTTATTAAAGCTTACTAGAGGATTAATCTTCACTTACCTTGGTTGGCAAAGCGCAAAAACAGTTTGTTGCCTTTAAAGCTTTTGGTTGCAGGACGCAAGTCATTCCGGAGCAGAGACTCATGCTCGGCCTGAGATAGCAGGTTAGTTTGTGAACCCTACAGAGAGATCAACACCAATCCCACTCTCCTAATTATCTAAGCATTTGAACCGGTTAATACATTTATTGCCAGTAGACAAAAATGTTTTACCTCAGAACTTTCACATGTTTTTTTCTCCGTCTCTTCCTCGCTGTCACTGGCTTTTCCGTTGCTGTCCTCACTGCTCTTGCCAGCCTTTACTACCTCATCTTCATCGTCAACCTCTCCTTCCTCTTCCTCATCGTCAGAGGCATGATTCCGCTCAGCTGGAACACATTGCAGGTATGTGAGCCAAAATAAAATTAAAAAATACTTCTGTAAAATAAAAGTAAATACAATTCTATTCCAGTTCTAGTTGTAGTTGAATTGCATTGCCGCCTGTCGGCTATCATCATCCATACTCCAGTGTTTAATATATCACGGATTGTGTGTGGTCATAATGTTATGAGCCAAAGCTCATGGTAGCCTCTTTATACTGCCTGGCCCAATGTCGTTGTCTAATGTTTTAGATATTCTTCATACCAGAATGAAGCATTCTAGGTGCCCAGTCCTTTACATAACCCAATACTTTCTCCATGAAGCAGCCTTCAAATACCAAAATAACGCATTCTACATAACCAGTCCTATGCATCACTCAGTACTTTTTAACCCAAGGCCTTTAACAAATAATGTTCACCAGACGCAGATGCGTCTTCTAATCAAACATTTAAAACTAATACATTTAGGAGAAAACAATGTCAGGCTAAAAAGTATTATGCAAAAATATAAAAACATTGTTTTGGATTCAATGTTCACCCACCTTACGCAATAATGTCCTTCTATTAATCATCCTTATAATCAACACAGTATGATAGAAAGGCCAGACTAACCTCTCTGTGCCTGGACTGTAGCCTCAGCGGTTTTAGATGAAGCTGTATTGGAGTCGTCTTTTTCAGGCATACTGCTCATGTTAATGAGAGCTCTAGTAGAAGTGATGTCATCCAGCCAAACAACATTACCTGTAAAGAGTGAGCCATTGTGGATTGTTACACCAAATCATAATAATATGATTTACCTCAGAAGGTAAAAATGCAGTAAAGCTAAACCGTCTGTTCTAATTCTTAATGTTGATAAACTTACACGATGTGTCATCAATCCACTCGATGTGGGCTGGCGGATACTCTTTAAAGTAGTTAAAGACATCTTGCGTGCTCATGTCATCCAAACCACACATGTGCAAGGCCTCTAGACGAACGTTAGGGTTCGCTGAAAGCAAGTAAAGACAATTAGACAAGTAAGAAGCTATAAAACATTTACTCCTAAGTAGGTGCATACAACAAATCAAGAGATACACGGCACACCAGTGTAAACTGTTATTACTCAGTGACTAATGCATGTAGGTGTACTTTTAGATACTAATGCTGACAAGCTAACAAACAGGTTTGAATCTACCGCCAACAATGCCTGCAACAGCTTGGAGCAACAGCTTACATTTTTTCATAAGCTCCCTGTCGAGAACCACATTTCTCTGGGTGAGATTTTCCTCTGCACGAAAATGAAAACGCCTCGCTCTCTTCTCCTTCTTCTCAATTGCTTCCTAAGTGAAAAAGGATCATGACAATGAGTCAAACAGAAGCTTTGAGAGCTTATACTTAAGACGACCGAGACATTAAGGGGCTCACCTTCGATGTTACATCAATACCGGTGATGAAAGCACCTGCCTTGTTTTCATATCTACGGCTCGTATCCTGGAGAAGTCAAAAGTTAGTAAATACAGTCCTGTATGTGTAATGAAATAAGTATTGAGTATTGCACAATGGACTTTAATATAAAATAAGTATTACATGTTTGCAAGCACGTTTCTAAAAGCAACTATTTGCACTGACATCTGCTGAAAATCTAATAACTTTGTAATTCTGCAATAAGTGGAAATGTAAAAACTTAGGTGAATTCTAAGCATCATTACGTTAAACATTACTAACTTCCCTAAAATATTTTGCTGATTAAAACATTAACGTTATAGTTTTTTTTAATGAAGCAAGTAAACAGTTAAACATGAACATTATATGTAACAATATAACCATCCCAGCGTTGTGTTCAATTTGCTAACTTGAATGTCATTTTGCACCAGTTTTGTTATGATCTCTAATACTGCAGCCACTTGAATTAATATTTTATGGTCTTATTAATACCAAATAACGCAGACAAAAGAATGCAATTAATTTTATTTTGATAAATGAACATGACATTATGCAACTACCACGACTGACGTTTTAGTAACAAGTGTTTGTTAGCATTAGCAAGAAAACTTGCACTTGATTGAAGTAAACAAAAGCCTTTACAAATAACGACTACAACCAACGTCAACCAACCAAAAACTAGTTACGTTTAGTTTTGATGTGAAAAGGCACTTCTTCAGGCAAACATCAGAGCAGTGCATCCACTGCTGTCGGACACTTTACACATGACACACCGCGGCTTTTGGGCCTCAAACAAGCTTCCTGGGTAGTTGATGCTAGCTAGCTTACCGGCAACAGTTCCTTCAGGCTGCGGCGCACAGAAATATCCTCCAACTCCAGCTCTCCGTCCTCCACCTCCATTGGCTCTGCTTCACGAACCTGACCATCCGAGTCAGAGTCCGAGTCCGAGTCGGAGCGGTCGGACCCATTTTCAGGTTTCACGCAAACCTGCAGGCTCCCAACAGCAGCCATGATGAACGGAGCTAACCGCTAATTCAGTTCAGTTCGGAGCAGAGCTGGGTGACGAGACGCTGTTAGCAGAGTGGCTAATGTTGCTAATGCTAACAGAGCTCAGAGCTGAGCGGGTTCAGTAGAGGCCTCGTGCGTCAGACTGTACCACCCTCCTCCACCTACTCTCTCTCTCTCTCTCTCTCTCTCACACACACACACACACACACACACACACACACACACACACACACACACACA
>JAYDZF010000012.1:14247341-14258901 GCA_034509105.1 Microcambeva barbata
TTTTTGCTACCTTCTGCCCTTAAATATTCCCTGAGCAAATTGAGACACTGCTCAGTGGGTTAATTTTGGAACATACTATTTAAAGGGGAGTTATTGGGGTACTAAGGTTTATATATTCCTTTCCCTTTTGTTTGACAATGTTTAATTTGTGGGGTTGTGACTTCTATTTATTCCCATATTTATTGTGAACCATGTTGTTTGGTTCTCTGCATTTATTTAATTTATGGTGAGTAAATACATTAGGGTATTCCCCTGCAGAAGAAATTCATTGGTTTTGGCTGTGTTGGGTAGCCCAGTGGAAGCCTATATAATGGCTCAGTTAAGGTTTGCCAAGAGAGCAGTTGATCGTAAGGTGAGTTGTGTTGATTCCTCATGCTTCCTTTGAGGTTTTTTTTTATTTTGATGGATTATATTTTTACACTTGTCTGCCACATTCATTTAATAAACACACTTGCATGGAATGTGCAACGTCCCTCACCTGTAAGCAAGGGTTTTCTCTGACCATTGATCTAAAATCTATTAAATGGTAGATAAACTTCCCCTGTGTTTAGGGAGTGGTCAAAGCTATTTCAACCCCCTGGTCAGAAGTGGTGGTTTAGCTGACACAGCAAAAGCTGTGTATGGTTTTACCATGCTGCATTGCCACCACAAATATGATCTGAATAAATAAAGTCACCAAGAGGAAACTTTAGCCGCAGACCTATAAAAAAAGAATAGATTTCACAATTCACTGACTTCACATTGGTGGCAATATAAAAGGGAGCATGTGTAAAGACTTCCAAAACAAAGACTCTTAGACAAATAGGAAAATTCATACAGCTTTAGTACCCAACTGACACACTCATACAAGTACAATACACAATACCATTACACTACCACATTAGAAAAGTGTCAATGAATTGTGTAGAACAACAAGTGTCAGTAATTGTAAACACACATTTATAATCCTAATTTTTAAGGTTGAGGTATGTATGTAATGGTGGTTACACGAAGAATTAAAAGAATATTACAAAATGAAAACACCAAAATCTTAATTACACAGGTGATAACTGTAATCTGTAAATAATAGAACTTATGATTTTGAAATAATAATAATTTCACAGCATTAACCATCCAACAGGTTATTTCCTTTCACTTGAATAAAGAATTCATTTATTTATAATAGGAGTCTTTCATGTTAAATTCATAACAGATCAGCTTGGCTGCAACACTTCTGTGTTTTCTTTGGCTTCCTTGAGCTGAAAGAGTTAAAAAAAAAAGTCAGAGAATGCACCAGACATTCACTTCCTCTTTAAATTGGTTTCCTGTGAGAAAACAGAAAGTACTGCACTAATGAGATATGTTCTACATCAGCCTTTCTCACCACTCATCAGGCTGTTTTCTTTGAGCTATCAATGTCACCACAGAGAACAAAAAATTGATTTAGTTTTATTTGTTTTAAGAAAAGAACATCATGCTAATGTTTCCCTTGACACAGCGTCTTGTTTTTCTGGCTTTCCTCTTTCTCAAAGTTTACACTGTCGAGTTACCCTACTCTTTAAAAAATGCTGTAGTTTTTACACTAACTTTTTACAATAATTTTACAGTAATTAACAGCATTTTTCAGTGGCTGCATAGCAGAGACTGTATTTGAATCATGTATCTCTGGTTGATAACCTAAAGCTCTACCAACTAAGCTTTCATCTGTGTGCCGTTTGTATGTTCTTCCTGTGCCTATGTGGGTTTACTCCCGCAGTCCAAAGACATGCAACTGAGATTAATTGGAAACACTTAATAGTCATTTCTGTGTTTGACATAACCTTGTGAACTGATGAATCTGGTGTAATGACAACTACTGTTCCGGTCATAAAAGTGTACAACATGAAGTTAAAATCATAATGAACAAACAAAGATTCTAATAAACAAACATATATTTGTAAATTGAATAATTAACTACATTGTTTTGACCCAACTGTCTTTTGTTAAACCACAGATTGACTCACCAGTTGAGTGTTTTGCAGGGCTACATGTTTAAGCTTGTTATAATCTGGAGGGTTGCCCAGAGGGTCGTATCCAAGACGCATTAGCATTGGCGCGATGTCAGCCATGTCTTTCACCACATCATCTGGCATGCTACCCACCCACTTAGACAGGGCCTCTGTGTTTACTGGATTGAACACTTGATCAGTGGACCGTTCCAACCTGTAAAAAAGAGTGATCAAGTTAGTCCACCATTAAATCCAATGTTTTTTTTTATTTTTGCTAAAACCTGAGGACATTACTAACTTGGAGAGGGACACTCCTCCAGCTTTTCCAATCAGCTGCTCATGGTGAAGCACAGCCTGGTCCCAAGGCAACTCCAGAAACTGAACCAGCTTTTGCATGACCTTCTCTGGATTTAACACTAACTGTTCGTAGTACACAGGTAGGCAAATCCCCTCTGGTGCAGACTGGCACTGCTCATACATTACCTCCACTGCTCTGTTCCACTTCACCAGACAGTCCCTATAACTTGTCAAGTCAAATCCTGTGATCGTCACCTTGCGAGATATCATGGAGTGAACGGTGGCCCGGCCATCACGCAGCATCAACACAAATTTCGCACGTGAAAAGAGTTTGGATAAGTATGTCAGTGATTTCAATGCAAATGGGTCCTTGTTACAGAGTCGTGGGGCTGGTTCACCATGGCCCACTATTATCTCCAGAAGAAAGGCACGGATAGCGGAGTCTAAGACCTTGTCAGTCACACCGGCCTCATTTAAGCGCATTTTCTCATGGGACGACCGGGTCCAGCTAGCCTGCAGAGCTAAGAGACGGGGAATGACTCTTGTCTCCTCTCCACAGCGTACCTCTGAGTGGGCATCTAGCATTGCTCGCATCAGAGTGGTACCACTACGTGGGACACCACCAACAAAAATCAGAGGAATGTTCTCGCTGGTCAATGGAGCACTCTGATTCTGTCTAAGATGTTGGCTTGAAGCCCAAACACTCAAAGAAGTTCCAGATTTAGGGTTTGCACATTCCATAGCACTAAGGCTGAGATAAAACATTGTGAAGAAGCTGATGACCACGGAAGCCAGCAATACATTACAAGTCTTTTTCCTCATGATACAAGTCCAAAGAATGTGAGAGCTGGTATGGACCTTAGTCTATCAATGCTAAAGGAAATAATACATGAGAAAAAGTTAAAAGATACATAAAACATACAACACATAAAACTTCAACAAAAGAGAACGTTAACAACTTAATAAACACCATAATAAAAACATAAAAACATTACCACAACCTTTCAAGTTGGAGTAAAGTTCAAAATAACATTTTATTTAATTTTAAACATTACTGTATAGCCTACAGATCTGACAACTGAAGTGGCCAGACCTACAGGTACAAACTAAACACACTAGCTTAGCGGAGTCGAAGGTTGGTTGTTAGTTAAGATTAAATTAAAACATTTAAACTAAAAGTATCATAGTTATTATGATTAAATTATTTATAAAACAGTGTGTTGAACCCAATCGAGGAAATCTGGCTAAATAACAACGGCTAAGAATCTAGTTTCACGTTCAACGTGTTCGGTCATCCTTAAAAGTCGCTGACTTGAAACCAGACGTGTGCAAATATTTCACTACTCGTGGCGAAAGTTGAAATAAGCGAAAACATCCTTGGAAACGTGCAAAGAAAGACATGTTTGCTCTTGTTTTACGCTTATAGTACAATGTAATGCGACATAGTTGTCTTGTAGACAATGTGTTCATAGTTTCCCATTAACAACCAAAACATCTGGACTGGGGTATCTAAACTTGTGTGATGACTGTATACACAGGTAATTTTAATTCAATATGAAGCATTACAGCAGAATTAGTGCTGATCAAGCAAATATATTGAAGCAACGTAACTTAAAACTTAGATAAAACATACTGTCCGCTTCAGTAGAATTTTAAGGTGGACCGAATGTGGAAAACGGTTCTCGGTCACGATTCAAAACTGCTGCTAACGTTAAACAAACAAGAAAGATTTTGAAACAAACACAGCCATCCATATCTTACCGTAAACATTCTGCAGTCGATCAGATCATCCAGATCACTGCTGTTCACATTGTACATCCGCATTGCCCGTGTTATACAGCAAGAACACGCAGACAGCCAGACATCTGGAAAAAGTCTTCCAAGTCCATAATTACATGGTTCATTCGATGCTCTTTATCTTGGAACTGTGCATCTCCATCAGGACCTAATGAGCCAATCTTCTAAATACCAACATACCTAAACCAACTTACACTGTCGGCATGAACGAAATTTTGATTTCGGTTCGGGGTGTGAAGTTCAAAATATTTCTAAGGCGAGGCTTTTAAATACACTGTTTTAAAGACAGAATTTTCACAGGCGTATGCAAAAAATAAACATTTAAACAGAACTCAAACTCAGTTCACTGTTTCTAGTAGTTCTAGTTCTCTATTGCTACTTTTAAGTTCACTGTTCCCTTTGTGGGTTGACTGGTTGTGAAGAGTGTAGCATTCATGTGTTTCACCTTGTTAGTCAACTTCATTTTAATTCATTACTACCAATTTCACACGTATTTTTATATAACAAACAATAAGCAGAAATACAGAATTATTTAAACAATAGTTCAATTATGAGGCTATAAGTGAATGGACTATCACTGGCGAACTAACGTGCGAGTCAGACGTTGCTGACAACCAAATGGAGTGACAGTAGGGTCGGCCAATCACACGTTTGAAAAACGGTAGAGCCAATCGATGAGCTTGTGGGCGGCCTAAGCGGCCGTTTACAGCTTGGTCCTAGTGCTCGACCAACCCTACATTTTAAAAGCATGTCATTGTTTTTGGAGGGTAAAAAATACGTCCGTGCTACAGAAGTATAGAGACACCAGTGGTGTTCCTGTAACAGACCGCGGGCACTTTTCGGGTACACTGTAGTGTTTGTGCTTATTTGATATAAACCACATGTAAGTGGTAAGACAGATTGTCGTTGAAGACCGTATTTCTAAAACGTATGTTTGGATTTGTGTGTTAAAAAAAGGCCACCAGGAAATATATAAAAGGGGAAGTGTTAGCAGCTTTGAACATGCCTTTTTACTCAAACCCATATCAACACAGAGATCATGCTTCAACACAAAACATTGGTACAGTTGTTCTTTGTAAAGACAAAAACATGTAGGTGTGTAATGGTCAACTCAACCCTGAGAATGTAAAGATGTGTAATGTTACAAGTTTTACTTTTCGTCGGATACATTAAACACAAATACCCATTAAGGTAATGACACCCAACACTCCTGCTTAGTAACAAAACTAATATTGTACATAAATTGTAGTTGGCAAAAATAAACCCTAGAAGTGCATCTATACTTTCCCCCAGGAATACCCCCCTCCTTCCTCAACCCCCAGTTGTAGCCAAGATGTATTTTTTTTTTTATTTTGAACATAAGATTTAAGGTAAACTTTGCTCATGGGTTAGGCACGCTATCATCAGCATTGGGCTTATTACAATTTCACAAAAAGATTTCTGTGATTGAGTCCAATAATTTAATATTCGGTTAGAAAGCCATCTTACATCCAGAATCACTGTTTCCCCCCACCCCATTAGGCAGAATGCACACATTCCAGCTAACAGTTTCTTGAATTCTGTCCCCATCACACAACAGCTTTCACTGATCTGTGTTTGCATCGATCTCAGCCTCGCCTGCAGCAGCATTTTCTTGTTCAGGATCTCCAGGAAGGATATCTGTGACCTTCTCAATAAGTTCATCAATCTGTTCTTCAGTCAATCGTTCCTCACTTTCTTCTACCATCTACAAAAATGCAACATACAAGATAAGATAAGATAACACTCTTAAATGATTTCTTAAAAAAACACAGAAATATAATTATGTTTACTTTGTGTGTATACTTGCCTTAAAGTAATTGCCTATTTAATGAGCACAAGTCAAACCTTTGATTCAAATAATACTTTAAATAATATGGCCATTTTAAATTGCACATGCTCTTTAACTTGCTGCTGCATTCTGCAATGTATCAACATTTTAAATAAGACATGATCAAATATTAGTTATACACTAAAATGTTAAGCACTTATTCTGCGAAGTTCAACTGTGTATTAGAATTAAGCTTCATCCTGTTCGTCACATTAACAACAGTTGTGCTATTGGTTATGGATGCAAAATTGAGGTTCGAAGATAAACAAATTTGAACCCTGGAAAAGTGCCATTTCTATGAAACGCTCGGGTAGCATGAGAGTAAAAGTACATTAAAGGTACATTTATCCTTGTTTTTGTATATATTCTGTTTTTTCTGTCATGTTTATTTTGAGATAATCTGTCTGATCCCAGTGTGTTCTGCCATTAGTCCAGCTACAGGGGCATATAGTTACACCATGTGCATTACATACTATGAGCAAAACATTGTAACAAACATCCCTTCACTGCATTGTTTCTGTGCTTGTTATAGAGTAAAGCTGAATTCAATGCTTGAACGTATTGTTAATGAATTCATATCACAATTGCAGGCAAACAAGTAAATGGGCACAAATTAAAGAGAAGTTAATAAAGTCTAACCAGCTGGATCTCAACAGCTGTCTGTGGTCTGTGGTTCAAGAGCTGAAGTTTCTCGGCTCTGTAAAATGAAAGGAAAAAAAAAGGGGGGGGGGATAAATGAAACAGCATGTTTTTGTGCTGTTGCCTTTGACTAAACTAATCCAATAAAATATATGTGTGAATAATTTGATCTACATTTGTACTTACTTGGTGAGTTTGTGAGGAAGCATTGCAGTAAGAAATTCCTTTACAGTGTCAGGATTCTGGTGAACACATGGTGTCTTGGAGAGGTATTTAATAGTCTTTGAAAATAAAAGATCAGAAACATGAAAGTTATATGAAGACTAAAGAAATCATGGACCTAAATGTGTTGTAATAAGCTTTGCTTAATCAGAAAGGTATTAGCTGTCAGTTAGTCAGATTTTCATGAAATGTTTACACTCAAACTCTTGAACATTAACCACTGTTACATTTCTGTTCTGTTTTTAAAACATGTTTGAATTGATTAAGCTGCTGATTTTTAAGTTCAGTTGAGAGAAACTGTGAACACAGTATAATAAATTAATAGAATGGATAAATATCTATTTCAATATGTTTAGTTTGTGTTTGTATGAATGTACTTGTTACTGCCTGCTCCAAATCTATTTTCACCATGTTGAACTGGTTCGCTGTTGTACAGCCACTAAATTATGCTTTTTTATGATGATCATATGTCTTAAAAGTTTTGGGGATGCTACAAGCTTGTCGGTTTTCCATTTGCCATTGACTAATGACAACCATTATTAGATAAACAATCTGACAAAATTCTTATTAACATGTAGGACCGTGTAACCAACCTCATACATGATTGTGTTAAGGTTATGCTGTCCGGCACTGTGTTTGTTTTTAACACTCTCTTTCCTCTTCTCTTTCAGCTCTAACAGCAACTGATAGACCTAAAAGATAAATCAAGAATACCTCACATACATTTGGAGGGCTGAAGTTGGTTCTAAAATTGTTCACTAACTCATTACTGACCTCAAAGTTGCTGAGCATGGCCGCGTTGGCATCTCGCCTGCAAAACACAACAGATCATTAAATGAATATGCAAATATAATATTTTAAAACAGATAAAGCAAAGGGGTGGGGTGCTTAAATACACTCCTGATCAAAATCTAAAAACATATAGCTTCACAATGCTAAGGGAAGGAATGAGGGTAATAAAAATGTATTAAACAACAATTTAACTAAAATAAGCTGTTCATCAGCTGATCATGACGATAGCAAAAATATACCAACCACTTGACTTTTTTTGATCCACAACCCTCACGTTGCGAGAGGCCTTGAACTGTGTTTTGATCGCTTAACTGCCATTTATAATAACGAATATAAAACTTTATAATGAAGACCAGCTGGATGCATCAGTGATCGTTTAGCTTAACAAATAGTATTTACATTAGCGTTATTTTTTCGCAAATTAAAGCTTATAAAGTCTTTGATGTAATCAACATACTACAAATATTAGAATAATTTCGATAAATGAAATAATAAAAACACAATAATTTCATATGTATACATTACTCACACTTCCATCCTTATGGTATTGGTCCGACGCCTATAAGGGATCCGGATACAAACACAAGCCCAAAGTTGAACGTTCCTAAAAACGCGTTAAAATCCGCTGCTTTAAAACATATAAACGATCTAAACTAAAGTACCAACAGATGAAGCTAAATGCTTATAATAGAACAGCTGCTATACAACAGCCTCAATTCAAAGAAGAACATGTTGTGTTCAATCTGCATACGTGTACACTATATAGGGCTACTTCTTGGACCCCTAAGACGGTTTAGGTGTGAGGTTTGAAACCCAGCCAATATGTAACGCTTTAAGGCGTTATCTCTTGGGTTGCGTTTAATGAATACCCTGCTGTATTACGCAGGGTTCCTTATTAGCTCTCTGAAACGACTGTGCTTAGACACTTTTTGGTGTTTAGTTTGCGGTATGGTACCCAGGAAGTAAACTTAAGGCGCTGTCACACTAAGAACTAGTTTGAATGTCTGTTGCATCAGTACGGTTATTCCAGTTGGTCTGGTGTTGGTTACATCAGCGATAAATTGATTTACAAACAGTGATAGCGTTTCAGTTCCGAGTTTGTTCTTTATTGAAAGTGGAGAACTGGAGGTTTAATTCAACAATAAACACCGAGGGAGTGATCATGGCAGATTCTGAGGTAAAATGGAATTATTTGTTCTATGTTTACTTTTTTGCCATTATTGTATATTCGCCAAAAGTAGGTTTATTGGGCAGGATGGTATCAGAAGGAACACAGATTCACCAAAAGAAAAGAAAAAGACGCTATTAAAATGCATTCTTTCTTACGGCCTTATAATAAGACTCTAAAATAAGTCTGTTTTTATTTTATTAACAATTTATCAACCTGAATCAATTAAAAGAGTTAAAGGTGATGATTGTAGTGCTTATGCACATTTAAATGAACCTCAACTAAAATGTTTACCAATTGTACTATAGTTGGCCCATATGGCTGGTCAAAATGTAAAATAAATTAAAGAACCCATAAAAGCTGTAATCATAATTTATTCCATACAATCTGTATAAAAGAAAGATTTTAACCTCCAGTTCCTCAGTGTAATGTGTCACTTATTAAATTTCGTGCTTTAGAATGTTTTATTTTCTATTTACATTTTATACAGTTATGAATGATATTGGAATTTACTAATAATATTAAATAGAACTTATTATAAGTTTGCCATCTTTTCATGCTCGGATGTTACTAAAGGTAACATTTTAATTTCTCTGTGTGACTCTGTGTACTCCATCCTGATGGTTCGGAGATAAGCAGGGAGAACCTGCAAATCACTTTCCAAAGTCAATTTCCTTTAAGTTTTTCAGCTACTGTTGTTTTGTAGGGAAACAAGTTGTGGGGTGGCAGATTTGTGGGGAACACAGACCCGATCATGGAGAAGTTCAATGCCTCGATAGCGTATGATCAGCGCATGTGGGACGCAGACATTAGAGGCAGTAAAGCCTATGTAAAGGCTCTACACAAAGCCAGCCTGGTTACTGAGGAGGAAGTGAAGCAGCTCCAGGAAGGCCTTACTAAGGTTAGCTCTGATTTTGTGGACCAACTAGAATAGCAAGTTGGTGTGTGTGTGTGTGCGTGTGCGTGCGTGTGTGTGTGTGTGTGTGTGTGTGTGTGTGTGTGTGTGTGTGTGTGTAATAATAACTTTTTTTACAACTCAAATATGCGAATGTGTTGTAACATTATTTGTATTTGCTTCAACTTTGGACTATTTCATGTGTTTAAAAAAAAACACTGAAAAGATGCTCGAATACTAAATGGTTAATCATTACCCCTGCACTGAAGGCACCTATTTTACTGTTCCCGGTAGTAGGTGTGAACTGGGTTTTGTTTCCACCATAATTTCTAGCTCATTAATGGTTAGGTTTTGATGCCATGGCATTTTTGGCTGTTGACTAATTGAGTATTTCTAACTTAATCACTGTTATGCCGAAGAAAGTGTATAACTATGCTTACTGTTCATAGTATGCATTAAAACAAAATCACATTGAGATAAATGTATTAGATATTGATGTGATAAAATTATTGTGATAAAACTCTCAAACGTTATTGTTGTTTCACACAATCTCAGCATGAGTAACTGTTGTATTCATCTAGGTTTATGGTGAATGGTCCAGTGGTATGTTCCAGATCAAACCAGGAGACGAGGATATTCACACAGCCAATGAGCGCAGGTTAAAGGTGAACTTCCCTGCACTATAAGGCAAAATAACTGTAATATATGTTCAGAAAACTGTTCTTGCCATCTGACCTTGAAAAATAATGTCTTTTTAGAGCATAAATGTCACAAAAAGTCAAATATAATTGAATAATGAAAACATTGAGAATATTAGATAAGAACATTTAAGATTTTTTATATATATTAGCAACTTTTTACAATGAACATAACTTTACAGAGGTAAACTTTAAAGAATTCAGAACCAATAGATGAAAAACCTTTGTTGAGCAAGCCATGGGCAACAGTGGCAAGGGAAAACTCTTTTTAAAATACAGATGAAACCTTGAGAGGAACCAAACCATTTTTGACAATGTTTTTACTTTACATGCACATTTTGATGTAAATACCAAGTCTTACATATGTTCATATTGTTTGCGATAATAAAAAAAATTGTTTTTTAATTAAAATTTTAGGAACTGATTGGAGAGGCAGCTGGAAAGCTTCACACAGGCCGCAGTAGGAATGATCAGGTAGGTCTTAGATATTTGTACTTGTCTTTGCACTGTGTGTGTTTATTTTTATTTTCTGTATGATGTATTTTTGCTCTATAAGGTTGTCACGGATATGAGGATCTGGTTACGGGATGCCATAACAACTCTAAAGGGAAATGCCATCGAACTCTTAAATACGATGGTGGAAAGGGCAGCAGTGTAAGAACTGATTTTCTTCATTCACAAAAAGGACTTTATCAGCAAATAGGACATTGTTAAAAGACTAAGGACACCTATAGTTTGGACGACACAGGGTTCTCCCTGTGTTCGCGTGGGTTTACTCCGGGTACTCCGGTTTCCTCCCACATTCCAAAGATATGCTACAACATTGATTGGAGACTGAATAGTCCTGTAGGTACCTGCGATGGACTGGTGCCTTATCCAGGGTGTTGCCTTGTGTCTTGTGCCCTTTGAATAGCTGGGATAGGCTCCAGCACCAATCCCTCCCCAATCCTAATTAGGATAAGGGGTTAAAGAGAATGAACTGAACTAAAAACACCTGTTTGTTAACCATGGTGAGTTTGTTCAGCTCTGATAGATTTGGTTTGTTTTTACACAGAAAACAATCCAATTGCATCTAAATTACACATTAAGGTGTGAACATCCTAAAACAATGAACCTGGTGCCTTGTTCATGATGAACTGCATTCATTTAATTAACATAAAAATCAACACCTAACTAAATGTTCTCTTATTCCACTCAGCACCCCAGTCTAATTCATTAAAAAATCATCTTTGGACT
>JAYDZF010000012.1:14368437-14382463 GCA_034509105.1 Microcambeva barbata
GTGTGTGTGTGTGTGTGTGTGTGTGTGTGTGTGTGTGTGTGTGTGTGTGTGTGTGTGTGTGTGTGTGTGTGTGTATACATAACCATGTGAATGTTTTGTAAAATCGTAGCAGTGTTTATGACAGCAGTTTATGGCAGTTTATTGAGAACATGTCTGAACTGGCAGTTTCTAAACATCATTATTTTAAGTAGGACCAGTTTTACTGTGCAGTTTATTGCCAGTGTTAGATAGTTCCACCATCTAAATCCATACACATTTTCTTTTGATGCTTTGTTGTTCTGTAATTAAAATAGTGTATTTGTTGTGGCATTGTCACCATGCTTCCTGTTTTTTGAACTTAACCTTTTTTGTCTGGATTTTTATTACATATGTTTACATATGTTTCATACAGTGTTTGTTCCCTTTTATAATGCCAGATTATCTGGGATGTAGAACTGCAAGTTTACGGCAATGCAAACAGTTTTGTAGCCTGTAACAAACTTAAATCTTAAAACATATTTAGATTTTTGTTATAATGTTTAAAACAATTGAATGCAGAAAACACAGCATACAATAACTGGTATTTAGGAGGAAGGTAATTAGCTACCTTTTTACAGCACTAAAATATTGCAATGTCTAAGAGACCAAGAGACATAACATTGACATTGATATGAAACACTGGAAAGAAAGCTGCTGTAGTTTCTTTAAAACTGACAGAATATCACAACTTTGTTTAGTTTAAGAGATGTAATTAAGCAACGTAGCAAGCCAGTAAACACTTTAAACTGCCCATAAATATAAATAAATTGCTAAATATGTTTGTCATATTGTTTTACAATACTTCTAAATTCAGTGTATCCTGACTTGTGGTATTACTGAGTGTTGCCAGATGCACTAAAATCGTTACTATAATAAAAACAAAATAAAATCATAAATAAATAAATCTCTTAATTCTCTTGCGTGGAGAAAATGTGACAATTTGAATATCTACTTAAAAATCACTTCTTATTTTCAATTTAATAGACATTTCAGGATTTTATATTGTTAATTAACATCGCATTTCAACATAGCATTTTACAAGGCTAATGCTAATACTCATCGTAATATCTGGAACTTTCTAACTTCCCCTTTCAATTTACTTCTCTCAGTCATGATGCAAGTAATCGGTTCACAATTTAATTACGTTCTCTCGGAAGAGCTGTAATGCAGCGACCTGTAGGTGACAGCACTGTGCTGATCTGCAATCCAAATCCAACAATATAATAAAGTACCTTATTAGACCAGGGTGCATTTTGAAACGCGATCCATTTTAATTTACGGTACAAAAATTCATGTAAATGTCGGTTGTTAAAAAGTCACACATATATGTATTGTTCCGTTGTATTATTGTATAAAAGTTTTATCCTATAGTGTCCAAACAGTACAAAGCATTTTGTATTGAGAATGAATAGCATATGTGTGTGTGTGTGTGTGTGTGTGTGTGTGTGTGTGTGTGTGTATGTATAGAAAAACCTAAAGCTACAAGCTACCCACCCTTTGTATATAGCAGGAAGACACAAGTGAATTTTTAAGTAAATGTATGAATATTCATAAATTGACGTGTTTCTTATAGTAGTTGGGTAGTTCCTGCTTTTTAAATGCTTACAATGATGTCTATGTATAGGCTATATGTGACCACATCGATATCAAAAGTTCTTTCTTAATGATACTCATAAATTAACAAAAGATTAAAAACTATTTCACCGCTGGAAGCTTTACTGTACACAAACACACCCTGGCTATTATGTTTGGGTTTGTATTTTGCCTTTGCCCAGTACTCTGAAAGGTCTGTTTGAACTACTGCCTATTTACATGTTAAAGAGAGACAACGCCTCATCTGCTGAGTATCGAATGAGTGTGCATGTGTCCAGGTGACATAAAAGGAAACAATCTGAGCAAACAGAAACTCGTCTAGCAGCTCCACTGCGTTTAAACACGGAACAGAAACTGCACAAAGGGACTTTAATCGTAGACGGGGAATTGATCAGGTTGATAGCTGATGTCACTGACAATTACAGCATGTCTAGTTGTTGTGTTTAGAACCCGAAATAAAAGAAGTTTTACAATTCTCACCAATTTTTAAATAGTCAAAAAGTCCCTACATATAAAATAAAGTTTTACTTATCCCCAGATTATGTTGTCAACTTTATGCCACCTCACCAAATTAATCTTACATGTCACTTTTTTCTCTTTATCTCTGTTTTCCTATTGCAGTTCCTGTGAAAGCTGCACCACCCCCACAGCGGCCTTTGTTGATTCTCACAGAACAAAGACACAGAGGATCTTATTAAGCCCTTTGTGAATTCTCTACCACCACTCACACTTTAACCAGACAGCAGAGGCCACATTTTTGCAGTTGAACTACCACCTGAGGTTCCCTGCCTCAGAAATGGCCTTTTAGATTAATTTAAACCCGAGAGCTAGAGCTACATAGTCAGCTTAGAAGGTAGAAAACACCTCTGTTATAATAAGACAAGTTTTACTCAAAACTAAACCACACACACACACACATGTTAAAGTTCTTTCCCAAATCCAAGCAGCACCTGGCTCTTGTGATCTGAAAGCTTGAAGGATTTCGATTTCATTAAACATGGTGGCCATCATATACAGGGCTAAGTGCTGTGCTAAGTGATTGTGAACTGAATTGAATATGTAGTGCTAGAATGAAAAAAAAAAACATTAACCAGATAGGTCTCCATGCTAAATGTTTAACCTCAGACTTCACCCACTTCACGCATATCAGCACAACACATCAACAATACATTACATTTTTTTGTCTTACTCTCTGCACTCCCTTTAAGTACCTAATCTGTGTAATCTGTGTACCTAGTCAAAACGATCAAAGTGACCTAATAATTTGATTAGGAATACAATAATATCGGACTCAACATATATGATCAATTTGTTTTTGGACAGAATATAAATGTTATCAGCTTGTGTACACATGTAGTTGTTTGAGCAAACATAAAAAACATGAACAGCATATATTACAACCTTATATTTATTTATAAACAAGGCACATTGTACTAAAAGCTTTTTATCGAAGGCATATATACACAATGTGGCCTGAAGTACGTAGGCATCAAGCCAGGAGCTTGTTAGACATCAGATAATAAAACCTTAGTCAACCAACAGTGTTGACTTGTCAGGCTTTTCCTGTACAGATGGCCTTTTTTCTTGGTGATTCTAAAATTAAACCCAATCATTCACACAAATTGTTCTTTGCCTAACATTGATCAGAGACCAGTAAATTGTTTTTATGCCAAAGAAAAATAAAACGAATGATTGTATACCATTGATCCAATATAAGGGTTGTGTGTACTATATGGAATACTATTCAAAGGGTTCTTTTGTGAAGTGGCCACATCAATCAGTATGTCTTAAATACATGCTATATAACCTGAGGTGGGAATTGTTTACTCAATGGGAAGGAGAGTGGGAACTATAATGTCCTTTAGTAATACATGTTTTACACAGCTTCCACCACCCATGCGACAAGCTAACCATTAACATCAGGTAACAATGAGCCAAGCCTTGGACATTTATTATACTTTGCCAAGTTTCAATAAACCAGACGTTGTTGAACTGTACTCTGAGCGAAGAGGTGAAATAAAAGTTGAAATTGAAGTGGGTTATCCAATGACAAAATTGCACCTTATCGCTAGCTGTCACATCACAGGTAGTTCAGCCTTTCTTTTCCTAAACGTTATAAAGATTAGGGAAGGCAGTTCTGCTCAGATAGAGCAGATTGACTCATTCTGTTCACTGCTTGATATAGAAGCTAAGGAAATGCTCCAAACAGTATTACCAATTGCTGCAAATATTGTTGTCTGAAGGACTGATTTTTAACATTATCAAAATATATTTCCATTTTTAATATAATATAATTCTTTTTGCTGCAATTTTTACCGAAATAAGGAGACAGACAAAGAGGACACCATGGCGGCTTTGGGTCTTGAAATTCTGGGAATAAGTCTCTCAGTTCTTGGTGGGGTTCTCAGCATTGTGTGCTGCGCACTTCCCATGTGGAGAGTCACTGCATTCATTGGGACAAACATCATTACTGCACAGGTCTACTGGGAGGGCATCTGGATGAGCTGTGTGTTCCAGAGTACCGGGCAGATGCAGTGTAAGGTCTATGACTCCATTCTGGCTCTTCCTCAGGACCTGCAGGCAGCCCGGGCTCTCACAGTGGTTGCCATTATTCTGAGCCTCCTGGCTCTTCTGGTATCTGTTGTGGGTGCCAAGTGCACCAACTGCATCGAGGACGAAGGTGCCAAAGCCCGCGTAATGATCATTTCTGGTGTGACATTTATAACGGCTGCGATCATGCAACTCATCCCGGTGTCCTGGTCAGCTCATACGGTCATCAGGGAGTTTTACAGTCCGGTTGTACCTCAGTCTCAGAAGATGGAGATAGGTGCCTCACTGTATCTGGGCTGGGCTGCTGCGGCAATGTTGCTGGTCGGTGGATCCATTTTGTGCTGTAGTTGTCCACCAACCGAAAAGGAAATGAAGTACGTCCCGGCAGGTCGTGTGACCTACTCAGCCAACCGTTCTATGGCTCCCAGTTCTTTCAGCAGGAAGGACTATGTTTGAGAACACCTGGGTTGGTTTTGATTGCCTTGCTTCAGGGGATGGAAAATTCAAGCATCTGAGTTCTGACAATGTTTTACCTGAACTTTGTTTGAGTAGACCACAGACATACACAAGGACACCCGGACGTGAATATTTATTATTGTTTTGGGGGAAAATGATAAGAAAAACAAAATTATTTTGCTTATGATACCATGTGATCACATGTGTCTCCGTATGAACCTGCAACCAGGGTAGGTCAAAAGAATTAGAATTAATGTTAAATATCTATGTTTTTATCTTTTGTATGGTGTTCTGGATTTAACCAAATGTAAGTAATTGAAGTCGTCAAGTAGTATGATTTATATTTTTGGTGTCAGTTTTTTTATGTCTATATACCCATACTGAGCTAATGTAATAAATATAATGACATAATTAATCAAACTGATCAGAATTTTAATAAGAATTCAAAATTATTGAATTCTTAATTCTTAAATGTTTAAGAACAAAATTAGAATCTAATTTATGTAACATAAGCATGTATGTTAATAATAAATGCAATTTTTATTTACTTAATACATAGGGCTCTTTTTTCAATTAAACCAGACAATAAACTGCACCGAAATTAGAACTTGCTGCTCAATAATGTAATTCAGTCTGTACATAAATGTAGAAGTTAATAGACATAAACACACCAGTAAATGACTCATACTACATGAGTGCATCTGACCTTGATGATATCACTTTTTTATGATCCTGATTACTGGCAGGTGGAGACACTATAGTTTATAACGGGAAGGCCAGAGAATTTCAAACAGACACAGCCCAACAGCTTTACTAATTCGCCCTAAAATGCTAATCAAATTAATTAATTTTTTTAAATTAGGATTTTATACACTCTTGGTTACATTCATGACAGACACACACTATTCATTACTCAAGCTTAATCTTTTCACAAGTTTATATTAAGCACAGTCGTCGACAATTTTGTCACTCCAATGAACCTAGCTGCATGTTTTTGGACTGTGGGAGGGTCAAAGTATCTCCAAAAATCCAGCTCTTTTGGGGTGTATCTATTAAAAGTGGCTCAAAGAAGAAACAGCAGTAAACTGACAACAACATTCACGCGGGGTCTGAATTTTGGTTTGTGTTGTCTCATCCAACAGATGACTTACTGTAGCTCAATAGCTCAAAGAAGCTAATGCTGGTTCTAATAAAAATGTGTCAGAATTAGGAACAACATTATGAATGAGGTCAATTTTTGGTGCAAATAAGTGTACAGTACTCTGTTAATGGGATGATCTGTCTTTATCTTTGGTTTAGAACAGACAGGGTATTTTTCATCCAAAGACTGCAATGTTCATTAGTACAAAGCTCAAGGTACCCTAAACAAAGTTTTTTTTTTGCTTATTAAGAGTTAACATTTAGTTCCATTTATGACAGGACACATCCTGGTTACTCATGGCTCACCAGTTCAAGTTCAGTCATAAACAGTCAGTTCACATGCTTTTGGATTGTGGGAGTTAACTGAAGCTCCTGTCCTGTTCATCACACTGTGTTCCAAAACATTCGGCTGTGCTTAAATCAGTTTACCATTTATCATCCTTTGGCAAAATATTGGAGCCAGGTTCTAAATGCAGTGCAAAAGTCAAAAGTGCAAGAGTGAAACATTTACAGACGTGCCGGTTTATCATAAAATATTAGTCTAAACACCAAACACAGAAATGTATTAATGTATTTTAATGCAAAGGGAAATAAAAATGACTTTTTGAAGAATGACATTATTTGAATTCTTTACTTGAAGCAGATTAACACTGTTGTCTGTATTATTTACTAACACTTCTTTTATTTAAATGGCTGTAAAACACAATACCATAACAGTGCTAAGGTGAAGTAACAAATTTTCCACACTTTACATATACTTGAAGTATTAAAAAGTGCTTCAGACATAGTGACTAACAGAAGAAGCAGATGTAGTGGTGGGCGGTCTCTCTTGTTTAACCTTCACAGTAAACGTTTGGCTACAAACAGTTGTTGTGATTATAAACCTGAGCACCTTAACTAGTTTAACGGTTTTTAACGGACTTACGTGTCCTTAAGAACTTTTAATTCTGAATTATAATAGTGTGCCTTCATTCATGGTCTGTTTTACCATAATTTAATTCTTGGGTCTGATTCATTGTGGGAAAGGCAGGATATATTCAGTGTTTTTATATATTAAAAATATGGTTGTACTTTTGTTGATCAAATAAAGATATGAATAAATTGCTTATTCCTTTATATATTAAATTATAAGAATTGTTTCGATTTTACAGGGAACTGAAAAGGAGCGTAAAGATTACACCTCGGTAGGCGGATGAAAACTCACTGTTAGTGCTTTCAAAGTCTTTAGAGAAGAATCATGTGTGATTACTAGGCTCAATGTCACTTTTTACACCTCTGATTCTTATAACAAGACATATTTGTTTCTTGTCATAAAAAATAAGCAATGTTTTGATTGCGTTGATTTCAGTACAAATCTACAAATAGTACTCTCTTTAAAACAGCACTGAATGAAGCTGTATAAACTCATTTAAGTAAACTCATCTACTTTTATTTACTATTCCTTTTTGTATTCTTAGTTTATCTTTGTCCAGGGTCAGTGTTATAGTTTGCAATCACCAGATCCAGGTGTTTTGTATTTTGTATAGACAACCTGCAGCCTCCTGCCCTTCTGTCTCATGATGTCATGGCAGTTTCCTCCTCCTTTCTTTGCTGTTGCTCTGTGAGTATAAAGGGAGCTGGTTTTCACCAGAGCATCACCACAGCACTAGTAGTCTAGATTGTGAAGTTATACATAGGCTGGACTTGTTTCCTGCCTGATTTGCATTTTCAGGAACAGAACTTCCACCTGAATCCACCATGTCTATGGGAATGGAGATCGGGGGCATCGCCCTGGGTCTCTTCGGCTGGATCATCGGCATTGTCACCTGCGCCTTGCCGATGTGGAGAGTTACTGCTTTTATTGGAGCTAACATTGTAACAGCACAGGTCATCTGGGAGGGCATATGGATGTCCTGTGTGGTGCAGAGCACTGGACAGATGCAGTGTAAGGTGTATGACTCTATGTTGGCACTTCCTCAGGACCTTCAGGCTGCTCGGGCGATGACCATCATCTCCATCATTCTAGGAGTGCTTGCTTTGCTGGTCTCCATCATGGGCGCCAAGTGTACCAACTGCATTGAGGACGAGGGATCCAAGGCCAAGGTCATGATTATTTCTGGCATTTTCTTTATAATCTCTGGTGTGCTACAGCTTGTTCCTGTGTCTTGGACCACAAGTGCTATCATCCAGGACTTTTATAACCCACTGGTACCTTCGACCCAGCGCAGGGAGATCGGAACTTCGTTATACATTGGCTTTGCTGCTGCTGCTCTTCTCATCATAGGAGGAGCCTTGCTGTGCTGCACCTGCCCGCCTCGAGAGAGGAAATACAAGCCTCCGAAGGGTTACTCTGCTCCGCGATCCACATACGGAAAAGACTATGTTTAGTTTTCAGGCATCACTGATGATTGTATGCTGCACAATAAGATGAAAATACTTTGAGAGACTCCGAGATGAAGGGCTACGTAATCCTGTTGATATTTCCTTTGTGTTGTGTTTGCTGTGCTGTAATTTAAATTGTGTTTTTTTCTAAAAGACATCTAGCTTAAACTAATTTAGATATTACTCTCAATGTTTTTTTGTTTCTTTTCTGTTTTTACTTGAAATGTGAAAAACAAAGCACAATGCTGGAATACTTATATTATGTCTTACATCTTTTGGCTCTTAGTCCCTGTGTCTTTTGTTTTTGAGGTGCCCTTCAGCACCTCTGTAACTATGTATTGTTATTTTATTGTGTTTTAAAGAATTGTACATACTTTTTTTACTTGTTTGAATTTTGTTATATATGTGTATATACTGGTGTTTACTTTAGGCAATGGATAAATTGCACTGTAATACATGTTTGCACTGAGATCTAATGTCAAGAGCACAATGGGCGCTGCAGTTTTACATAAATTTGCCTTTGTAAATTAGAGACTGGACAGAAACTAAACCGTGGCCCTCGGATCATCACGCAGATGGGACCCAGACCATGAGCTCCTAATAAGATATTCTGTTTAATTGCATGTTAAATGACAATTTAATTTTTGTGTGTCTTTGACTTTGTTTATATGTAAATACATGATATTTTCCGTTAATGTTGTGTTGCTTGTCAGCTTTTAACAGACGTTAATAATAAATTAAATTGACTTTTACCTGAAGGGTGTGACGTTGTAACTGCCAGTGTTATTTACTCAGTCATTTAGAACCACAAAAAAGAAAAACTACTTATTTGGATAATGAATACAAACACAGGCCTTTAGCACACACAGCTTCAAAAAGGACAAGTGTGTACTTTAGGTGGGGGCTGACAAATTACATAAAAGTCATCAGAGAATGAAAGAGAAAGAGGGAAGAGAGACAAAGTGTTCTTATATTAAGGTTCTAGGGGTGTTAACAACTCATTTTGCCAGCTGGTCTGCAACAGCTAACAAAAGACCTATACTGTGAAAAAAGTGAAATGGTGATTTTACAGTAAGTTCTTTAAGATCTTCTTTAAGACAGGGTGATTTATCCTGGTCAGGGTGGTGTGTGGCATGTGTCTCTGAATTAATCAGGTGCTTCAAACCCTAGACGAGAGTGGCAACAATATTATCACTTATATTATCAATAACTTAATCTCATAATAACATGGATCAGTCTTTCACATTACTGTGTACAAAATGTGGTCCACTGTGGGTTGTCAAGGTTCCTTTATTTACCTGATAATTTAGCATGAATCACCTACAGCACATTGTGCAGTCCATTATTTTAGTTTCAAATTTATTTGCTGCTTCTATTAATGAAAAAATAACACAGAACACAAAAATGTTATGTGGATAAAAAAACATCATTCAAAATCCAGAAAATGTTTGTTAGTAATCCAGTGCCTATAATTCTAACTATTTGCTGGAACATTAATTAAATGAAATAGTTTGTTCCGTCCTGTCTGCCAAAACATACTTGTAGATAGATTTGCCACTCTACCCACAGTTATGAAAAGGTGAGTAAATGGAGTTGATAATTTATTATTGGTAATGCATTTAAGGATGTTAATGCTTACAGAAGGTGTGTAGTCACTGGATTTGGAGTTCCCCTGAGGATCTATAGTGATTCAAGCAGAATCACTATAGATACAATCCATTTGAGACAGGCCCCTTGTTTTCCACTTCATGAGCAATGAAGGAGCCAATTAAAATGTATTTCTTCCTTACTGCTCTCTCTATACTATACCATTGTCATCTCTATAGTGACACCAGCAGAGTTTTTAAACCGGAAATCTAAACTAAAGACTAAAAATACCACACTAGATACAGCTAAAATGAAAATTGAGTTTCCTTTTCAGCTAACGCTTCCATAACAGAATATGTGCTAAGAGAGGTGCTTGCACTGTGGTGTAGAACAGCTCTAACTAGTAATTATATAATTGACTAAAGTATTCAGATCTTCTTGACCTTTTAAGATAAGCTAAGATAAGATAAGACTTAATTTACATAAGGGTTTGTGAACTTAGTTTAGTCTTCAAGAGAGCAGCAACAGCTAAGATGAAGTTAGTAAAAAATGTGTGCACTTTTTTGTGGATGTGATGAATTAATAATATTTTAAATCAATTTAAACAAAAGGAAATTTTTACTCTCTAATCAACACTTTACCACAGTGATAGATTAAAATGTGTTTCAGGGTTAAATTTACTGTAAATCCTACTTACTAGACTAGTTTTTTTTTTCTCCAGACGACGTTCATCCAAAGAGCAGATGACTGCTGTACACTTCTTGTAGTTTTGGAACAATAAATCTTTATTCATTGTGTTGAAAACACGGCAGCCTATCTAAGTGATTATGCTAGTTATTTAATCGTGCAGATGTTAAAACAGCTTATTTAACATTTTATAGAACATTTGTCAGCCTTGATAGAATGTTCAGTCCCTGGTAAATAAATCTCCCAATGCTGCTCTGTGAGGTCATATGAAAAAAAATATGTTCCCTTTATTAATCCCTAATGTCAAGCACAAGTTCCCAACAAATTATGTTTTTATCACTTAGATCCTCAGAATTTTGCCCTGGAGTAACTTGCCATAGATATTTTCCTCACTAGCACATTGTCTGTCTAAAACATCAGTGATTGTATAGAAAATATCAGTTTTCAAATTTGTTTAAAGTGGCTCATGCTTCCTGGGAATGTTGTTTGACCAATAACATGTGATTAACCTACCTAGAAAGCTATGTTTCATCATTCTGGTATTGACTTTGTGGGTGTGTCTGAACTGATGAGGCTAACTAAGATAATCTGTTTTCTTGATCATATCTATTACATTCCTGGGGCCCTTAAGTCTTTGACTGTTATGGTTTATCAGATTCAGAATCTGGCTTTATTGGCCCACTCTACTCACACATACACAGACTTGTTTTTGGTTATTGTAGCTCGCCGTGCACAGTACCTGATAACCTTTCACCCCATATAATTTTATTATATCTCTATAATGTATACAATTCTAAAATGCACTGGTAAAGTCAAACTTTTATGTGAATTTGACTATGAGTGTATACATGAAACACGTGACTTTATGGTTTTGCTACTGTGTGTTATTGTAACTGTGATATTGAAAATAAATAATGGATATAAGATACATGCAACCATTATGTTTTTATTTATAAAAATGCCCTGACCTACTACAACATATTTAACTTCTACAGTTTTTTAATTGACCATCATTTTGCAGACTGACAGTACAGTTACAGTCTAAGCAATGAGGGTTAAGGGCCTTGCTTAATGGCCCAAAAGTAGCAACCGGGCCGTGGTGAAGTTTGAACCAAAGAAATTTGGATAATTAGTCCAGAAACTTAACCACAAGGCCAATTACTATACACAGTAGATCCTCATAAAACAACAGTACCTGTTGAGTCAGTACCCGTTACTCTTTTTGGATAAGGTACCACTTTAAGAAAGTGTCACCCATAATCTTTCAGTGGCAAACTTAGAATTAGGTTAAAATAAATCTATTTAAGATCTCTAAACAGCAATGCATTTATCTCAATTATTGAATAGTGATACTAATTTTGGACAAAGAAGAATGTGTTGCAGTTATTCAATAATTTAAAGACATTTGCAATATATGTCTCTTGTAAGTGAATGTAACCTGGCTATGGTAAACATCAATGTTTTAGCGTGATGACGTGTTACTTTTATCATTGATCACCTTGTAAATCTATAAGACACGCTGATAAGAATAACCCCACCCCACAGCTCTCCATAGATTCACTCAAGTTCCTCCAAAGTGCAAAAAACAAAGCATGTGCATCCACCATGGTTCAAAGTGCTATGTGCAACTGATTAAGACCCCCATTAATAATCTCCGAAGCTTAACAGCCACACGAGGTCAGTGTTGAAAAGTAACTGATTACATGCACTCTGGTGTCATTTGACCATAACTTCATTGGCTAATATTTAAATTATTCAGAACTTTAGATGTTTAATCAAACTTGTTAACCATTTCCCCACTTCCTCCCATAATATATATAGGAAAAATAAAAATAAAATGAGCTAACATACAGTTGATGTTTACATGCATAAACAATCAGTACAGGTAAATATTTTGACAATTGTATTACCTACATTGGAGATCTATGAAACATGAGTGGCGGTGACCATAGTCAAGTGAACATAACATAAATTAAAGCAATACATAAAATCATTAGTTCTGAATTTGACCTGTGTACATGTATCCAATGGATCCACATTGTTGGGTCATTCTGTAGGTCTCCCTATAGACAAAAGCTAGTGTGTGGCTGAAATAGATCAGGTAAAATAAGGTGTTTAACAATCTGTTGAAAAAACACCAGAATACAGGAAAAGGCAACTAATTCACTAAAACCACATTTAATTTCTTTCCCAGACACTATTGGAGTGCCATCAATATGCACTATATTGTTCACAGTTACATAGATTAAAACAATTACAAAAATGTATAATTGTTAAAATATGGAATCCTAAATTACACTAAATGACTTAATCTAACATTTAGCCTATTCCTCACAAATTACAGTAGAAATGCTGTTTCTCTTGCTTGAGATATCGCAATGGCTTCAGCATTGCCAATGGCACCATGACCTTACAACAACTGGTTTTAGGGTTACACCTATGCAGCAATGCTGTATAGCATTCCAACAACATGTTCTGTCCTTTTACTATTAATATTACGCAATTGATTTGTTTATTAATGTGCATTTAGATTTCCAAAAAATGTTATGAAACAGATTTATTCTACACATATAACAACCAATACCGTTTGGGAAGTTGCCAATCGGCGGCCAATGCCTCCCATGTCATTTTCAAAAGAATATGAGATAGCTCAGTTTTTGTGCCAACTAAAATAAATAAATTAATCACTTAAATGGTTATAACTACATTGGTAGCTTTGTTTGGAGAGTGTTATACTGAAAATCTAAAATTCCCTGGTTTGATCCCGGGTTAAGGCAAGTAATAGTAAAGTTTTATATAAAAAAAATCATCCACAGTGAGGATTAGCTGTGTTCATCAAGCCTGACAAGCCTCAAAATTCATCATTTACAATGTTTAGGCAAAACTAATTGAATTCACTTCACAGAAAGTTTCCTGTTTATGTTAAAATATCCTAGCTTTCATAAAAATACTGACATTTCCCGATGAACGGCAATTGTTTCCAAAAAAAATTCAGCACTAAGCCGAATTATCTCAGTTGGGAGAGTGTTAGACTGAAGACCTAAAGGTCCCTGGTTCGATCCTGAGTGTCGGCAAAGGGCTTGATTCATTTTATAAACACAATCCACATTGAGGATGAGCTGTTTGCAAATAAAGATAATAGTAAAGATTACAGCCGAACTCGAACTTTCCTATAACTGGACATTTACCGATGGATGGCCATTGTTTCCATTGATGTTTCATCACCAAGCCGAAATAGCTCAGTTGGGAGAGTGTTAGACTGAAGATCTAAAGGTCCCTGGTTCGATCCCGGGTTTCGGCAATGGGCATGATGCATTTTAACAACACAATCCACATTGAGGAGAAGTTGTTTGCAAGCAAAGATAATGGTAATTATTACAGCTGAACTCTAGTTTGCCTAGAACTGGACATTTACCAATGGACGGCCATTGTTTCCAATGAGATTTCCTCACCTAGCCGAAATAGCTCAGTTGGGAGAGCGTTAGACTGAAGATCTAAAGGTCCCTGGTTCGATCCTGGGTTTCGGCAATGGGCTTGACACGTTTTATGAACAACACCCACATTGAGGATAAGCTGTTTGCAAGCAAAGATAATGATTACAGCTGAACTCTAGTTTGCCTAGAACTGGACATTT
>JAYDZF010000012.1:14397061-14413020 GCA_034509105.1 Microcambeva barbata
AGTTGTATTTATTTCACCTAGAATGTGGTACCATATGGAGTAAAAACCTAGTAGTCAGGTTTACCTAGCAAGCTCTAGTTAGCCTGGCAAGTCCATTCAGATTTTAAGTAGTGATATTTTAGTCTTTGAGGTTAGTTTACTTGGTGTTGGCATCTCCTAAGGCATCTCCAGAGTCAAAGTTCATTATTTGCTTAAAATAATGTTTCAAATAGAGACACAGTTAATCATACTTTCTGAGAAACAAACACACAATTGTCCCCTTTTTACAAAATGTTTAATTGTAAAATTATAAAACCAAATTTTGGCAATTTAAATGTCAGGACAAAATAAAGTTTTGCATTTAAATTCGGAGCATACCGGCATTTTATGGTCTAGTCTTTGTTACACCTGTTTGGGCCTTTATGTGAATTCACATAGAACCTGTCAAATCCACATTCTTGAACTGGAATGTTATTATTTCACCCCAAAAATGTGCTAATTGCACAGGGCGGGGCAGGTCCTGCCATCCAGCTAGTGCCCTTGCAATCAATACTAAGACAAAGCTGGCAAGATAAGATCAAGTCTAAAGCTCTTTGCATAACCAAAGCACTGAAAGCACTACAGGCCATTAAGATAGTGAGAATATTTACCTGAAACACGCTGAAAATGCTTTCGTTTCAGGTTCAGCAACATACTTTCTTAGGACCCTAGTTTGATACTAAACCTTGAACATTTGCTTTGAGAGGTTTTCTGTGTGTGTATGTGTGAGGTACGTTGGTACATTGTCTCTGAGAAGATTCTTTAAGTATATCAGCTTTTGTACCACTCAGAAAGCAGCAGAAGGTGTATCTGGTACAATAAATTGCTGCTGGGTGAAAGAGTGAATAAGTGTGATGCTTTAATATAATCATTAAGATGCTTTATTGTTTAAACATTGTTTTCACTTCCACATTAATTCCAATTAACAAAAAACAGTGACCTTCCCTTCAAATTAGACATGAAACATGTTCAGAATGTATGCTCTCATTTTGTTAATTTGATGATGAGAATTAGTTTTGTACTGGATTGGGCTGACATGTGATTTGTTGTGACATTTTTCTTTGACGTTTTTGATGACGCAAATATGTGATGTTAACAGTTTTGACACAAGTCGCGTGAACAAAGACGCCAATTATGTTAAAGCACGTCAAGATCACACCACTGATGTTACGCACTACCTTAAATCTGCTGAGTTATTGAGAATATGTAAATATCAGTCCAGCCTCCAGGCATTGATGGTTTGGTAGAATTGTATTTAAAATTATTGTCTTAAAATAGAAAACTCGACTTGGTGCATCCTTGGTAACAAAGGTAAAGTTTTTTCATTGCTTACAGATAATTACAGTCTGGAACAACTAACAGTGCTTGTTAGATACACATTATACACTTTGTATAAAATAGCCTTCCTGTCTGTGTAAAATTCATAAGTTGTCTTGACCCAGGACAGGCCCTGTACATGAATGCTAGACTTATTTTAAGATCCACTAGGACAATTAATAAAGGATTCATATAAATACTTGGATCACATTTTTTTTATTAAATATGCCACCACCGGTGCAAAAATACACTATGAACAGCTCTCAAATTTCTTTTTAGACCATAGTCCACATAAAAGAGCTGTGCAGAATCGAAACACCAGCTTTTTAAACAACTCATTTTAATAAATCTGATAGGGATTTTGGTAGATCCTGTAAGAATGCCGTTCCACCCTTTATGGGACAATAGACAATAGACAGTCCTGATTGCAGAAGCAATAGGGTGTGCGTTCAATAGTTAACAAAGAAACAAATCACCAAATAAAAATATTTTAACCTAGTACAATAATAATAACAATCAGAATATTACCGTGTCTGACACTGGGCTTGACACCCTTCTGCGGAGGGGGCTCCCACTCCTGAGCAGATCCGGTAAACTTTCATCCATGTACGAGCGAATGGGCTTATTCAAAGGCGGCTCAGCACCTGAGTCCAGTCTCATCCTGCCTATGCCATCTGCTTGGTCCATTACACTGGAACTCTCACTTTCCTTGATCGGATCCATCTGTAAGTTTTTGTTCTGGCTCTGCAAGGTTAAGCTCAAAATCTCCCTGTCAATGTCTTCTACTTCCGCTGGAGAAATCGGTCGCAGCCTTGGATCATTATCGCCCGTCACCTGGATGTGTATGACTGGCTGTAACAGGTTGGAAGAAGGCAGGTTGCTTTGTGTCCGATGGGGTGTAT
Organism: Microcambeva barbata; assembly: GCA_034509105.1. Classification (NCBI taxonomy): domain Eukaryota; kingdom Metazoa; phylum Chordata; class Actinopteri; order Siluriformes; family Trichomycteridae; genus Microcambeva; species Microcambeva barbata. Next base: position 14,399,299 of record JAYDZF010000012.1, read on the forward strand.
AGAAATAACCAAGGCCCTCCATTGTATCTCTAAAACCGCAACCAAAGTGACTCAAGCCCAGCAAGTGAGGTTTGTTTTGAGAGTGAGGAAAGGCAAAGAATGCATGCAAACTAGTTTTTCTTGCTCTCTGAATTAAAAAAAGCATCCACGTTGGTTCTCACAAGGTGTGGCTCCACAAAGGAACGATACCATACATCTGGAGCGAAGTTTTGCTCTTATTAATCCTACTGTAGCTAGGATACACTTGCATAGGCACGCTTATAAGAGCGGGTTGGGCAAAGCATAATGAAAGCTCTATTAACAACGAACGTCACACGTTGGTTAATTGTCAGCTCAGAAATATCACATGTCAGGGCTTTCATGACCTAATTCCAAGTAGAATTACAGGTTGTCTATAACCGAATTTCACCTTATTTATACAACATACTACCTCATATTTACGACAACAGCTTGTCTGTAAGATCGGGCCACTCGGGCCAGCCTGTGACCAATCTTTTTTGGACCACCTTAAATAGTTACTGAATACTGCAGACCAGGAACACCCCACAAGAGCTACGGTTTTGAAGATGCTCTGACCCAGTCATCCTTGTCCAACTCAAATTCCTTTTTCCTGCTTCTAACAACAACTTTGCATACATACGTATATACTTAAAACCAAGCTTTATCCTGAACCTAAGAATGTCAACCTCGTTGCAACATGACTGAAGTTGCACAAGTTTTAAATACCAGTGTTTGCTTTAGAAGACAAGCCTGAGTGAAAGAACATGTGGTAGATTTCTTAACACTGGTTGTTAACTGTCAAAAACTGTTGTAAAAACAGAGCACACTTTCATTAACTTGAAGAGAAACTTTGGTTTACAATGATTTCTTAACTTCCCTGTATTGTATTAGGGATCAAATAGCATTTTGAGAAGCTGCAGATGGAGACTCGTTAGATTCATTAGTGAATGGAAATGTAACAATGGCTACTGTCATGAACTTTTTCTGTATCACACAATAAGCCAGGTTGGGAAAAGCAAATATAGTACTACAATAGAACAATAGGAATCACTGCATTATTTTTGTAAGGGCGGCACACTGGCTCAATGGGTATTACAGTGGCTTCCCAGCAAGAGGGTCCTGGGTTTGACCCCATGCTGTGTGGTCCAGGTCCATTTTGTGTGGAGCATCCAAAAAGAATCAGATGGAGCTAAATCCGACCATAAGCTCTTTGACCCTGGGTTCTACGATAATTGTGAAAGAAAAACTAAACACGATTATTTAGTGCTTTATTGGGGAGACACAGGTTGCACAACTGTGATGTTAACTCCATGATTAAACCACAGATGTGACTGGTACTCTAAGAGATGTAATCAGCCCTGAAACATATGGTGCTAAGTACAGTCCATCTTAAAAATCCAGAATTATTAATAACAAAAAACACTAAAAAGAAATTCATCTTCAAATGCTGCTTTTATTTTCACAGTGTTAAGTAGAAAGCTTTTATAATAAATGGTCCTGGGTCTCCACAGGAGAAATGCATTATTAAAATCCCAGTGGTTACCCGGCATCCTCTACTGATTTGTCCTTACAGCTCCTTTTTTTCTTTGTTCTTCTGGTGTTTAGACTTGTAGTCTGCAGCACAGCGGAAGCCTAAATTATCTGATGCTGAGTCTGGTGTGTTCCCCATCCTATAACAAAACAAAGCCGATAATTAACCAGTTCACACTGACTGATCACGTTTTCAACACATAGGTAGATTATGACGTGATTATATGAAAGCATTGAAGGTTTAAAGAACCATCACAAAGGATAGCTTGGACTGACCGGGTGGTAACACGTGCCCTGTGATTGGCTGATCCATCGACAGTATCGATCCACGATGCCCCACGCAGGACGTACATGTTCTGAGCTGAGGGGAACTGTGAAGACGTCCATTCCCAAACGTTACCCAGCATGTCGTACAATCCTGGAAAATCACACCACATGATGAAAATGCATGAGCTACTAACATACTCACTCGACTTAATTAACCTCAATTATTAATCAGAATAATGTGAGCCAAACAGTGAGAATGTAGAAGACACTATTATTATACTATTAATTCAACTGAGGTTTTACAGTCACGACTATTTTAGAATTTTCTGAAATGGAACCATTAACAGTCTGTTAAGTTATGAATCTCTTATTCACTTCAGTTCTGCTTTATTTATAGTGATTCTCATTGAGATGGACACTGTATGGAAAATCAATGTAGACAACTGACCATGTGCTTGTTGGACAAACAATTTAAAACCCATGATTCAGTCACAAAGGATTTCGAAGTACTTTCATGTCATTTTAGTAAGCATTACTATACATGTCGATCAATATGGTGTGTGTTTGCGTACCATAATTATTTTGCTGTGGAAACGCCGTTACAGGAGCAATGCCATGATACCCATCCTCCGCTGTGTCCCCATCTGGGAAAGAACCCTGCAACACACATCACCATTCAACACTTCCTTTAACTAGCTTTACCATGGCACATTTGATTATATTAAAATATATCTAAAAGGGTTTGTGTGACCTGCCACAAGTTGCTGCGGTTTTGTAAGTACTTGTTGCCCCATGGGTACGTCCTTCCTGAAAAACACGATCAATGATAAACATGAACTAAAAGCACTTAGAAGCGTAAAACAGTTTTTGTGGGTAATTGGCATGTGTTTTACCATCTAATCCTCCCCGGGCAGCACTTTCCCACTCCTCTTCACTAGGTAGCCTTTTCTTCTTCCACTTACAGTAAGCCTGAGCATCAGTCCAGCTCACCTGCACGACTGGAGAGTCTAGACGATCTTTAATGCCAGAATTTGCTCCACTCGGCTTTAGATAGAGATCAACAAGCTTATTTATAATTTTAAGGTTTTTTTTACAGTAGCCTGTCTGTATTTGATGTGCAATGTTTCTTATTGTTGGATGCTTATGTGCTTTAATGATGACTTGGCACAACACATGGTGGTGACATGATTTTTTTTATGTAGATATGTTCAAGTTCAAGAGAAGTATGTCTTAACTCAGGGTGCATGTGTGGTGAATTAGCAAAACACTGGACACCAAACATCTTCTTTGGCTTTACTTCTTGCGCTACAAACAGAATGAATTTACCTGTCTCCAAAATGCCTTCTCAACTGGCAGCCACCAGGGTGCAGACTAAAACAAATAACAAAAAAAAACACACTGAAGGGAACATACACACAATATTTTAGTTCTACAAAAGCAATGCACTAACATTTGCAATCAAACCTCTATTTTCTGAGTGATTTGGCTTTTCTGCTGTTCAGACACAAAATCCTGGAACACAAAACTCCATCCAAATGTTTCAGCCTCTGTTTTATATTTCTGCAACTTGACAAATTCTCTAGAGATAGAAGTAGTAGATTAAACAGCATTATATACAGGTCTACAAAATATATTTATAAATGAATTTATGTATACAAAATGTGACAAGATAATAATTTCCATTTAATTTCACCTGAATTGTGAGTTAGTGACGGGATATTTATCCATCTTGAATTGCTCGACCTTTACAGTTCTGATAGGAGATTCACCATCTCTGCCGTCAACAGCATATGTTCCGATTTTTACATCACCACCAGGAATTATCACCATACTGCCATCAGCTGTGAAAAAAATAATATAATAATGTAAAAATTAAAAAAGCAACACCATTCAACTAGGAGTGTGGACACCTGGACTGGTGATTGTCGTAGTCCGCACCTGTATATGAAAGTTTATTACCCATACTTTGGTTACATTCATGGCAGTACATGTAGTTACTCGTTACACTTATACACAGTATTATGTAAAGTTTTTTTTTTTAATCAAACATGGTATCTACAATTCACCTCACTTTGGTAGGTGTGAGGAAAGCAGAGCTACCGAAGGAAACCCACATGAGGAGAACATACAAACTTCACAAAGAAAGCAGACCACTCCACCTGGAAATCGAACTTATCACCTTATTGCAAGTGAGCAACTATGTTCGCCCCATATAGAAAACAACAAGGTCTGGGTCACAATCTACACAGATGTGTTATAGAAGTATGTATATAGAGGTGTGTGCATTCGTACACACTAAATTTGACCAACTTGTGAACATAGTCATCAAATCTCTCTGTACAAAGCAACGGATGTTGGTAAAATAGCAAAAGTAAGTTATAAATTATAAAGTTATAAAGGCACTGGACTAGTAATCAGCCGGTCACTGGTTCATAGCTCACCACTGCTAGAAGGTCGCTGTTGGGCCCTTGAGCAAGGCCCTTAACCCTTAATTGCTCAGAAAGTTTACTGTAAGTCACTTTGCATAAAGCTGTCTGGCAAATTCTGAAAATGTAAATGTAAATAAGAAGGATCATATTTGGCGAAGATACGAGACAAAATATACGGTCCTGGAAGTGCACCGCATCCTTGACCAGAATGAAGCAGTTGGGACAAACGAATGAAGTTAACTCTTGTTTTATGCATCACTTCTTACCTGTTACAGACACCCGCATCATCATCCATACACACGTCCACAGCAGAACTACAGGGCTCCCAGCCATTGTGAGGAGTTCTGTTCCAGCAGCTAAGCTTCAGAATACATTACTAGTCATTAGTGCATTCCAGGCATTTTATCTGAACATAAAACTATTTACATATCAACATATATCGTATTTATTTTTTCTATTTTCATGTCATTTATACGAAAAACTTTTTACAGTTCCTTGTCTTACTCGAATTCTTCGGGTTTGAACTGAAGCGGCTATTGTCAAACCGATCATCGCAGTACCGCCACCTACTGGATAACATTTATCAGGCATTTTGAATCGTCTTTATCCTGTGCCAATCATTTTGCGGACAAAGGTTTTGGGACATCTCTTCTGCTACAGCATTTGATAACAGTTGTAATAAATCACGTATAAAGTACACAGCCCTGACATTAGCCACACTGAACAGAAATGAACGGAAAATAAGTCTTTCTTGGCCTCCATTAGTGCCCAGCCAAACAAATCTCCTTTGACCACATGGGTTTTCGTTTTCATGCAGTAGCCTCCACTTTAGCTTAGCTTTTCATAGTTTGTTGACATTGTTGATATAGTAGGAATGTAACGGAATGGGACCTCACATAAATTTGGTCTCCACAATAAATTCACATTTGGGGTCTTGATGGCCTGTACCAACAGTTAGATAATATAAATGGTTAATTGTTTGATAATGCTGGCGTTTAGCTGCTTCCACATGATGATGTTCGTGAGATTGATTAATGGCATGATGATAGAAAGAAACTCGACACTGTCACATCATATAAGTGCACTCATATGATGTGCTTAAGGATCAGCCAGCAAAAAAAGACATTGCTTTGCACATTCTTTCAATAATAGTCATGCTGATGTGTTTATCCAACTATTAACAATTGGCAAAGAGAGACATTGTTCTGGAAGCATGCAGAGCTGGCACTGCGTAACCATAACCTTCCTTGAGAGGAATGTGTGTTTGGGCTCAATGCTCTTCTGACCTAGACATGAAATAGGTAAGATGGGGCTGCCGTGGCTGCTGACGCTTGAGCTTGTGCTCCATGCTGGATCGTTCATGTGTGGGGTTATAACAGCCGCTAAACTTACAGTCACTCAGGTAAGATCTGATCTAACAGTTTTTAAATTTATGGCAAGGCCACACAAATGTACTTTTGACTAAATTGGAATTACTTCTACCAGAAACAACTCTTATGGAAGGTAACCCTGGAAGAGTGGAGCCTGAGGGGTGGGTGACTTTAAAAAATGCTTTTAAATTGCATCTCTGCTTATGATCAGGCGACGATATACATTTTAGACCACAAGTTTGAGTACTATTACAATTACTATTATAATGCTTTTTTTTGATTTTTTCAAATATTACAAATTACATAAACTGGGTAGAAAATTTTAAAGGGACATAAGTCCATCACACATTTCACAATGTACATGAATGTGACAGTCACATAGAAATGTGTGTGACATAACCAAAAACAATAAAAGAGAGCCTTTTGGAGAAAGATGTCTTTGTTTCAGTCACATAGTGTAGCACTTCATTCGATTAATGTGTAAAATGAGTAAAATGACTTTAGCCACACATAATGTACTGTGCTGTGCTGTAGGGAAACTTTGCTGGAGAGTGTGTCCTCTATGGCAGCATCAACCACAGCACATCTGACCAGTACCTGACCTTAGAAACGTCCAGTTCTTCCTCTCTATGCTATTTTCTATCAGCAATCTCGGTGTGCGTGTCCGTTTACTGCTTCTTCGTCATCCTGTACTGGAGCTATACAAGCTGTATGAATGAGGAAGTGAAACGGTGAGTGTTCAAGAACAAAACATCTCAAAATAGTTAATGGTGTTAAAGAACGTTTTATTACTGTGTTATTCAGGAGGAGTGTATGGCTCAGTGTGTCTGTGGGGCTGTGTGCACTGTTCCTGATTTTGCTCATAATATCAGGTTGTATTATTAAAATCGGTAAGGACAGTCTGTGTCTCTCTGTCCTCCACAACATCCCCTCAATCAACACGTAAGTCCATCTTTTAACAAAACTAATTTTCTGTAGAAAACATGTCAGAGATTCTTACATTTATTTTTTTCAGTTGTGAAGAAGTGCAGAATAGAACCTGGTCAAGTCCTTATTCAGGGAGCCAGTTTTACACAGAGCTATCCAGTGCTGAGGTATCAATCAACACACACACACACACACACACACACACACTCCCATCGAGCACCTTCTGCACCTTGTTATGAAAGACATGCACATCCTCTGGAAATTTGCAAAGAAAGCAGACCATTTAACTCAAAAGCTGCTGGAGATCCCTGATTGCATTCGAGGAGGGTATGTTGCTGCTCACGCCTCTTCAGACTCATGCACACTCCTAACAGATCCTTCTTTTTTGCCCATGTCATTTGCTCTGGCAGACACTGTGGCATTATCATCTGCAGCAGGCCCTACTAATTATGCCTGCTAGGTGACACCCAGCCGAATGGTAGCAACGCCCGAGGTTTACTTTCACATTTGATTGTAAGAATTATTACTGTTAATCATTCCAGCTCTCCTTTCTTCTCAGAAATCTGTCTGGGTGAGCTTCTTCTTCTGGTTGTTGATGATGGCAGTGGTGGTGGTGCAGAGGCGTCAGGCTGCAATCGAAGATACTCACTGGAGCTATGATGAAACGGAGCCCTTTCTTCACCGCCCATCCAGAATCCTGTGATTCCCCCCACAAGCCATTGGTAAATCATGATACCATCACCTGTTACCAACTTGGGAATTGCTATTTTGGTACAGAAACGTATATGCAGTTTTGCAATACAAGTACTCCTGTCTCGGTCTGATAATACATTACCCAAAGTTTAATGCCTAACATAAGAAAACACATAACACAATGTTAATTGTTTGATTTTATTTATATGACCTCAACCATCAACATCACCATCATCATTCATCACAGAAATAACTACTGTATAGTGCTAGCTGAAGTAGTGACAATAACTACACTAATGGCAATCCTGCTGACTAACCGCAGATGCATCAGGTTTGTCCTTTGGAGTTTTATCTTGCCTGTTCAGATGTTGCTGCCACACTGTCGGCTACATTCTTTTATTTTATGATAAGCTTCTAAACTGTTTCTGAAGCAGATGTTAGGCTGTGCTCTTCATCATAGATGATGTGCGTATACTAATCTATGCCAATAAACCTTGACATTGCTTGTGTCGTTGTGGACAAAGGAGACTTGGACAGATATAAGAATGTAATTCTGTATCATAGCTTTTTATAGGCAATTGTGTGCTTTTTACTGGTGACACTGATTTTTGTGAGACATTAAATTTTCTGTGGTTTTCTATTAAAATCATGTATGTACATTAGAGGACAGACTTCTGTTAACATAAAGGACAAAAGCTGCTGATGTTTAAGCAGGTAATATGAGTGAGAGATGAGGGGATGGTGTCATGGTTTCATTGTTAAGTGTTAGGTTACAATAAATAAATCAGTTTTTACATGCACTATATGGCCAAAAGTATGTATATACCAGTTGTTCTGCAGACTAACTGCATTCAGAAATCATGCATTCTTTAGGCCAGGTTTTGTTCAAGCTACCCACATTTTGTTCATGATTTTTACTCCAGCTCAGGCAGTCCAATGCTTTAAAAAACAAAAGACAAATGAAATCTGCTTAATTAATAAAATGGTGGTCCTATCTGATCCCATTGGTGTGCATTTTTGTTTTTGTTTAAACAAACCTATGGTTTCAAGAAAACCTGCAATAAACAAATACTGAGCCTACAACAGGTCATCACTAAAACTCCCAAAAGCCCTTCAAAATCACTGGCACAAATATAGGATGTTTTTCTTTAAATCCTTAAAGCTACCTAAATGAGCAAGAAAAGCAAATTAAATTTTCATCTAGGGCTTTATGGATGGTATTTTGTTGGCGGGCCTGAGTTCACCATGGGCAATATCATCTGTCAGCTTGCCAGTGGCATTAATTGGCATTGTGCTAAACAAAATAATACAACCTCTCTTTATACAACAATTAACTTTTTATACAACAATTAACTTTCTTAATGATTTGTGCATACAATAACATTTGAGAGAAACTTGTGCTTTGTTAACAGTTTGAAAATGTTCTGTTCGTTTTAGCATAACAACAGACGTGAGAACTCCAGCCTTGTTTCAGCACATAGTGCGAAACCTTCCCAGAAAAGTGAAAGTTCTTTGGTCAACTATAATAATTTAAATATCAATTAAATTTTCAACAAAAATACATTAATATGGTGTCCACATACTTTTGGCCTTATAGTGTATTATTTATCATATATCATGTACATGTTTATGTTCTCTGTAGACCTGGTTAAACATATTTGTCGTTTATATTAAATCACGTGTATGTTTGAATGCAAGTTGTAAAATAATGATACAGCTATATGTGGTCGTATTTTACTAGTAGGCATGGAGCTTAAACACCCTTAAGGCAGATGATTTCGAAAGCATGAGCACCAAGCTTTTGCAAAGCAATAAAATGGCACAATGCAAGGGTTAAAGCACAAATACAAAAGAACAGCAAAGTACAATAGAGCCTACATGTTCACTTAGCAAAAGTCTGTTTTCTCTCTGGTTCCCCATTAAAAAGTATCTTTTCCCCTGAGAACTTTTGGCTTTGTCTCGGTCTGCTCCCATTTTTAAAGGAAATCAATTTTTTATTCACAGTGTAACTACCGTTACACTTACGGTTTTATAACAGCATTAGGCAAAATGTAGGATGGACCACATCCATTTTTTAAAAAGTGGTTTGGTCTGGAATGTCTTCACTAAGTGATCAGGTACAGTGGTCCAGGCTTACATGTAAACTCTAATCATTCGAACGTGAAGTGAATGAGTTTTGTGGACCAACTGAAGTTTTTCTTTTTTCAGTTTTAAAGATGCTACTGCGAGGTATAGAATACGATACGAGATATGATATGTAATTACTCATGCTTACTAGAATTTTCTAAACATCAGCCTGTGTTGGATTGACAGGTACTGACCCAGAATTGCATCTTTTAAAGTATTTAAAGAACAACACCATTAACTATTATTTTTTATAGTGATGTCACTGTATCCTCTTTTAATGTGAGGACTCCAAACCCCACTGTCACTTCTCTGTCAAACAACTAAGAGTTTGGACGATTGAGGTCAAATTCATGATTCAACAACCTGGTATAAAATTGTAGAAAATAAAAATGTGTCAATCTGCCCATTATTTTAATGTAATGTCTATTGTTTATTGTTGTTGTTTAATGTTTTAAAGATATTGCTGTGAATGCTGAGCAGAGCCTGGATTCTATCTTCCAATCTTTGTCCCTAAAATACATAGTTTGGGGCTTGGGCCATCCAAGGACCCTACTGTATAAAATGTGACTTTGGCATCAACTTTGTGGGATACACATCCAAGCTATCTAAAACTATCTGGTGCTGCTCTTTCTAAATTTTGTTTTTATGCTTTCACTGGTGTTGCTCTTTAAATCTAACAATATTTTACACATTAACTGATGTCTGAGTTTTTCTTTACCTCCTTCGTTTATAGGAGCCAAAAAGGATCATTTTTTCCTCTCATTCTTAAAAGAATGTCCTATAGGTTTCACCTTCCTTTCACAGTTTCCCTTGGTTCTAGGAACTATGCTTTCTTCCAGCACTTTGCATCTTTTGCTGTTTCATCTCACTTACCTGAGATCCCTCTACAATCCTGTGCAAACTTTATAAATCTACATTCTCTCCAATGCTACTGTTATCCTGTATCAATGTCCCGCCCACCATGACAGCTCTCTTCTCCATGAATGATCAACACAGGAAAGTACAGAGCATCCTGATAGGCCGGTGGCCTGTCTCTTTCCTCTCCCCTATTCTCTCGGTTTTCTCTTTGATCCTCCTGCACTTGCCCTTCCTCTCCAGCTTCACAGTTTTCCTCATCATCCAAACATTCTCTCTCCAGAACACCTTGCCTCTCCTCATCAGATCCCCGGAACCCTAGACCCAAAAAACCACTGTCCTCTGCTCTTCCTCCTAGACCACCGCCGAGACTCCTGGAGTGAAAAAGGCATGTATGCAGGCCTCGGTTGGTGTGCAGACGCCCGAGAGAAAAGCCGCTGCGACTCAGAGCCAGCCTCCCTCCAGCCCTGATGGGAAAAGAGTTTGTCCCTATGACAACATTCCCTCTTACCCATGAGGGAAGAGAGGAGCTGCTCGTAGACCTCCGGCAGCGAGGGCAACTCTGCAGGAAGTAGCTTGAGTTGTGTCTCATTTGGGCCGCCATTGCTACAGATAATGGGGTATGAGGATTGATGTCTAGGTCCATAAGCAAGGCCTCAGAATAACTGGGCACTATTTGCTGATTGCAACGAATGTGCCACTCCAGTTCAGTAATGTCCACTGTGTTAACCCTTGATATGATGTGTAATGTAGGACCTCCAGTGCCCTGCTCGAATCCTGTCTGGTAGTTATCTCTATTTTCATTTTCATTCGCGTCCTCATTCTCTCCAAACAACTTCTCTACATGGTAGTGGACATACGCCGTACGGTACTCAACCACCACCCGAAGTGGCCAGGATAACAGAAACGCTGATGCCAGCCAATAGACACAGCGACGTGTATACCAAGGCGGTCGAGAAGGATCTGGGAAAGCCAACATGTGCTCTCTAAAGTCTACATTCTTTAAATGCATTCCTTCCCGTGCTTCCATGTAGTCGTCCAGACCCTCATTATCCCCAAAGAACCTGGCTCGCTGGGTAAGGTATGCCGTCTCTGCTCGTGCACTGGCAAAGCTAAAGCACTTTGTAAAGCGCAGTCTGGTTACTGGATGATCCAACAGGCCTTGCAGCTCTTTAGACACATCCTTGACACCATGTCTTGAGTAGTCAAATTCTGAGCTGGCGGTGTGTGTGTTGACCCGTTCATGATACACCTGTGTGGTGGTGTAGGCATCCCCATTGCGATACCGGGTCACTTGTCTGGTCCGTCGTACATAGTGATAACTGATTGCCTTCCACCAGATGCAGGGGGTGGCCTGTTGAAGTCGCTGAATCCTGTCATACACCTGACTGATCTCCACTTTAGCCAGGTTAGCCGTTTTAGAGTAGCAGTGCCAGCACTCCACCAGGTAGACTACATAGAGCATGGCCAGGAAGGCCACGGGGATGTAGACATATCCATTAGAGCATGGGCTATCATGGTAGAGCCGGGCTCGATCGCCGTAGAAGTAGGCAGGACCGTGGTCATCAGTGGCCATGACCGTGATGCGGTATAAAGAGCACCACCCCAGCGTGCCGAAGCAGCCGTACATGAGCAGGGTCAGGAGTAGGCACTTCCAGTGAGACTCCCGACACAGTGAGCCACTCAGGGATTGCTTGAGAGGACGTTGCTGGAAGAGTAAATCAAAAAGGTGAAAGAATTAGAAAATAAAGGATTGGAAGAGAGTAGAGAAGTTTACAGATTTCACATTTTGTTTAGCATACAAAACTTTTAAAGTATAATTTTAAAACATATTGTCTTCAGTTCAACAAAAATAATCATTAGAGAAAACATTATTTTTGATTCCCCACAATGTAAATATTTTACATTTTCAGCAAAAACCTTTATCCACAGTCTGAGCAACGATGGTTAAGGGTCCAACAGCAACAACCTGGCATTGGTGAGGTTTGAACGAGTGACACTAACTGTACACTAACCACTAGGCTATTGCTGACACACCTTGCTCTTAAACAAACACCTGCTGAGATCCCAGGTTCTCATATATCTCCCTTCCTGCTGTTGATACTCCTGCATATGCAATGGGGGACTAATGAAAGAGCTAAGCATGTCTCCTCATTTGAGATACAGTTCTTTGTAAGTCTCTGACAGGAAAAAGTTGCAGCAGGTTTGTAGGTGTGTCAGTAGGGGTGTTTATCAGTTTCTCCTGGTATCCACGGTCTCTCCTCTGTCGGAACTGGTGTGGTAAAACTGGAGGAGGAATTAACATCAGGAAATTATTATCTACGAAACTGGAATAAAGAAAAAAAAATATTTTAAAACCCCTTGTTGCTAAAGATACCATGAATTTTGGGAAGCATGTTGCACTAGATATGCCACGACTCATTTCTGACACAGCCCAGACGGTAACTTGGCAAAATGGACTTTTCCTATCTACGGTAATTGACTTTGATCCGCCGGTCTCTTGTGGGATGAATACATTTCCTGCCTGCTCGTAACTCAAGCCAAGCCTGCTATTAACATGCTCTTGATCAGCACAGACGGGGAGCACCGAAGCTTTTAGCTGCATCAGTGCATTATCATAAGATGTGGCTGCCTCAGTGCTGCCACCCAGGTGACAATTTAGATACTGCACTCTTATCTCCTGCGTTGTTTCTACCTCCAGAGAGATCATCAACTACATATAATGACCTTGAAATAAAAACGGAGATGGGAGAGAGCAAGATTCCTCAGGCCATCTTCCTCAAACAGTATGGGAGGAGCATATACCTTTCACAGCCTGCTCTTAGTCTTCCACTGCCACACACACACACACACACACACACACCTATAAATCTGCTAACAGTCAGAGGGCAACGTCCTTGTCGTGAGAGACTGCAGCACTAAAAGGCCTGTTAGAGTCCAGGAGAGGCTGTGATATCCTGTGCTCTTCTTGGCAGAGAAACAAGTTTTTAATTGTCCCATTTTACAAGGACAAGGGAGCAAACTGAGACAGGTGAAGGGTAATCCATAATAGTTCATTTAAATTTTCTTTCACATCTGTGCTGTGCTGTAGTTTAGACCCTTCCCAAGGTCATGCTTCATAATACAAGAGGTCAAAACCCAACAAAACCTAGTAATAACTGTAAATATACTCGGGGATAAAACCTATTCAGTAGCTTTGGTCACAGCTTTGAAACATTAGTGGTCACAAATATAAAGCCATTGGTAATGTAAAGACATATTCTCAGCATTTCTCCAAAGTTCTATGATTATTCTGAATATTCAGAATGCACTGATGTAGTGCCAACCGACATGAGCACATAAATAGTGTATAAATCCGCCTGGTACTTTAGAGACTGGGGTAAATAATTTAGCTGCTCTACAAGAATGGCGGGGCAGAGAGCTGAGTGTACGCATGTCAGTGCATTGTATATATATATGTGTGTGTGTGTGTGTGTGTGTGTGTGTGTGTGTGTGTGTGTGTGTGTGTGTGTGTTTGACATGAT
>JAYDZF010000012.1:14476436-14488005 GCA_034509105.1 Microcambeva barbata
CCATCTACCTTATTCAAATTCAGTGGGAACAGTGTTGTTTGTGAAGTTTTGTGACCCGTAGGCCGTAGTTTGACCACCACTGTAAGCCGTGCAAAGAATGGGGTTCGGGATGACAAAGTCTCAAATTTTTGTGCACCCATTGTTGCATACGTATAAATGAAATGATACTAATACAATTTAATTGATTGTATATTAAGAGGCTATATATTCTTTTGAAAATAACTGCTCACAGCCTTGCATATTTTGCAGTCTTGTGTGAGGGTACTGGTGTGCCATTGGGATAGGACAACAGATTTACTGACAAACTCCTCCTAGACTTTCGTCGGCTGATTGTTTTTTTCTTTTGAAAGAGATTAACGGTCCGGTTTAACTTGCCGCACACTTCTGCATTACTTAATGGGTCAATCCGGGTTGTTACAATTAGCAGCTGCTTAATGTGTTCATAATCAATGAGCTTTGTGTTTGTGTGTGCTGGCTTCTGGAGAGGTGGTGTGTCTTTCAGCTGTGGGAAAAATGCTCTTCAGTTTAGGGATTAGCTCAACAGCTTTAAGATGTTTTGTAATATATTGTCTCAGGATTTTTGTGAGTTCTATTGTTGGAGAAGCATTAAATACATAAAACCATTCATAGACCTTCTCTAATATATATATATATAGCATGATGCCTATGTATAATTTGAAGTAAGTGAGCAACAATTCTGCTATTAAAAATAGCAAGTGTGTGTTTGTCTATAAATTCCAGGACTGCAAGGCAAATGTATTTTTACTTTGCAGTACCTGCACACTGTTGCCATAACTATAAATTACTATAAAAGAATACTGGCTGATAATAATCAAACTTTTTTCTTGTTCTTACAGATTTAGTGTTTTCACTGACATTCTCGGGTCCATTTCAGTCCTTTTCTCATTGTCTGGGTTGCGGTAGGTTCAGTGTCCCAAAAAACAAGGCTCAATGCATTAATTTATCTGTACCTACTGGAGATTTGAAGCCAACACACGTTCATGTTTTCCTCAGGGGGTTTTAATTTCTGTATTTGTATTAAAGTTGACCTGACTGTCTGGTACATAAGCAGATGTGAAATATTAAATAAAGTGGTATTGATTGAAGCCTATTTTATACTGCTAGCACGAACCAGTCAGTGCTGATCTCTGTAAATAATCAAGTGCTGTGAGGTATTGATGCCATCAAAGCTCTGATTAAATGACATTCATCTGTTCAAGCGTAATCATTGGAACTCACAAATGTTATGATTGGCACCCTAATCAATGTTGCTTGTCAAGATTCTGTTTCTATAGAAACCTACACTGAGAAACCATGAAACTTTCTCTGTTCTGGTGTTTCGCCCTGTGTTAAAATCTTACTGTGGGGGCTGACTTGTTAAACCCCTTCAAATCAGATACAGCTTCTTAATGTAGCTGCTTTTGCTTCCTGCTTTATTCAAGTACATAGCACTGCAGATTAGCTAGCAGATCTGAGCTTGGATTTGCAGGATCCCTGCCTTGTGCTGAGCTTCTTTTGTCAGTCAGGATAAAGAAGGTTTCATGGATAAGGAATCACAGGGATTTAAATGGCTTCTGTTTGGGAGCTAGGTGATATTATTTTTGTGATAATGATACTCTACAAGACCAAAAAAGTATAGCAACAGTTCTTCGAACAAAAGCATGCACACACAAAGACAAGATTATGGCTCACACAGACAGTTTTTAATATTTAAAATGGCAATGTAAATGTACTTAAACAGAGTATAAATGTGATTTATCTACTGTTGCTTCTCTAATGGAGAGATGGAGGTTTAAGTTACACAGAAGCACAGACAGAGCTCTAATCTAAACACCTCTAAAGAACTTCGGGATGACTTGGAATGTCCATCCATACTCATTTACCATGAGTGCCTGGTCTTACAGATGTTCTTTTGACTGAACGGGTGTTTGGTTAGTGCAGTAGTATGCTGCACCACATTGATCTGATTATTTTTTACCAGACAGGCTAAATATACATGTACAATTCTTTTTTTAATCAAGTCTATAGAGGGACAACGCTCCATGAGGGTCAGGGGATAGATGGTGTGTGGGGTTTTATTTGAAAGGGGTGTTTCCGTGACAACCGTGAGGGTCTGCCAAGCAGTTCTACCCCTAATGATGACAATAGTTCTTCAAATCCATGGAAATTTGCCTGACAGCCAAGCAGTTCACTCTGTGTGTGTGTGTGTGTGTGTGTGTGTGTGTGTGTGTGTTTACCATATTATTGCACTGTTGTTTAAACAAGTTGTTGCCAAACCATCATGTTAAATCCTTATTATGGTATATATTATGATGTTTGTGTGAGTCAGTGACTTGTCAGAAAATTATGTGTTTCGTGAATGTGTATGTAACAGCACACAGACGGTACGGAAACCTTCTGGTCTGTCCTGTTTTAGCAAATTACAGACAAAATGGTGAAGAACGCAGCTCAGTTTCCATAAATCAGGACAAACAGCATTTAAAGAAGCGTGGAACTGGATGTTTTCTCCTATAGAATACAGTTAATATAAAATATTTCTGGTCATTGTATCTCACGTCTGTATTATTTATGTTAATTTTATTTATTTCCCATGTCCATAAATGTATGTGTCTCATGTCTGCATTATTTGTGTTAAATGTATTCATCTCTCATGTCTGTATTATTTGTGTTAATTTAACTTATCTCGCATGTCTGTATTATTTGTATGTTTGTGGGTTGCAGGTCTGGATGACTGTCTTCAGCAGTACATTAAGAACTTTGAGCAGGAGAAGGTGGGAGGAGACCAGCTGCTCCGTATTACCCATCAGGAGCTGGAGGATCTCGGGGTGTCTCGAATCGGCCACCAGGAGCTCATACTAGAGGCGGTGGACCTGTTGTGTGCACTGGTGAGACCAGACTCACAGTATTAATGTGATCAGACAGGTTTTGCCTGAATTAAAAGCTACAGTGTAGGAAAAAAAGCTACAAGAATAGGATAAGTTGTTAGCTGAACGGCTTCTGTGCTTTCTCAGATTCTCCACCATTATAATGACATTTACGAAGTTTAGAAGACACTTTTATCCAAAGCAGTTTAGACTGCTTTGAAAAATTCCTTGCTCATGGGCCCAACCATGGCAAATCAGTAGTGCTTGAACTAGCAGCCCTGAGAATGACTTCAGCATCTTTAACACCGAAGCAAATGAGGACTTTTAATTCCATACATTAATTATGGTGTACAGCATTTTGGTTCAAAGATGAAGACAATGCCCACAATGTTGAGGACCTCCGAACATAACATTAACAGGTCTCCTCCAGCATCTGGTATATTTATTTCATTTGATTTGAAAATGACTGTGAGGATGAGCTTTCATTTAGCTTCATTAGCATTAGTACCAATCTGCACTAATTAACAGTTCTGACTCACAGCAGGCATTCTAATTTATCTCAAAGGTGTTGGGTTATGCTGAGGGCAAGGCTTTGCGCAGGAACAGACATAGATGTAGAAATCCATTGGATTGTGACAGTGTTTGGTGAAGATTTTAGTCATTCAGCCGCTCACACTGATGCTGAGCTTGTATAAGCTGTAAAATGATTTGCAAGTCAATATTACTTTCAAACTCCATAATGCTGGAACTTTACTCAGTCGGATAATGACACACATAACAGATAATAATCTTGCTGTGCCCAGACCTGGAAATAGTGACGGGAGCACAAAAGCGTGAGTGTGGGAGAGTGGATGGAGGGATGACAGGAGAAACGAGGAAAGAATAACAAGTAACAAGAGAGTTCTAGAAAGTGACATAGTGTGGAATTATAATTTGAAGAAAAATGTGCTCAAATGTTGTCCTTTTTTCGTCTCTTTCATCACTCTTCTGAACCTTGTTTCTGACACTGCTTTAAAAAAGCAATGCATTAGTGAAATCCCTTTCTAATCCTGACATAACAGTGATCTGGCAGGGTAACATCTCACATAGAAGTAATACAGGGGAAACCCATCTGTGTGCCAGTGTCATTCTGCGTAGCACTTAATTCTGCATGAGTAACTCCTGCACAGATGTGCTTCAGCATGGTACCGGAATCCTCCAAGCTTTTCCATTTCAGCTTACTGTAGCACATCTGCACTGGATTGGCCATTACAATATTCATTATTATACTAAATTAGAGAATTCTTTTATGAGACATTTTTGTAGTTTTTTTATTCTGACCTCCCTAGCATCCTAACACATTAACAGCGTAATAAGGGTGTTGTAGTTCTCTTGTCAGCTTTTTGAATCTCTCTCGGGACTCCTTGTATTCTGTACTTATATACATACTCTATTAGCTATATTACAATATTTCTGTTTAATTTAATGATTTCTTTTTGAATATGTTTCAAAGTCGTTTACATTTGTTTAATCATTATATATATATATATAGGTTTTATTGACCTTTTTGTTTCTCAACCTTTATGGTAATTGCACACATACATACACATGCATTCTTTTCTTGTACATTTTTACAGAACTACGGTCTGGAGACAGAAAATCTGAAGACTCTTTCCCATAAGCTAAACGCTTCAGCTAAAAACCTGCAGAACTTCATAACAGGTCGTAGACGAGGGGGCCACTACGATGGAAAAGCCACTCGCAAGCTTCCTAATGACTTCCTGACCTCTGTTGTGGATCTGATCGCTGCTGCCAAAAGCCTTTTGGCTTGGTTAGACAGGTCAGTCCAGCCCAGTCTAGATATACATTGTGTGTGTGTGTGAGAGAGAGTGTGTGCTAATTCATTTATTCTTTATCTGCTCTAGAAATGCCTTCTTATTGGATCTGTTGCCCAAATACACATGCAAAATAGGAATTAATTTCTTGCCTCATGACCCTTGATTATCATCAGCCGGCCAGCATTTCATTCACATTGAGTCACATTATTATTAGTTTCTTTTGCCATTGAAAATTGATGTTTGCTGATGAACTAATCTAGTGGTTGGCCATTCTAGAACATTCTGGAGATTGGAGGGAATTTTAACCATGTTTGAATATTGCATGTCATGTGACACCCCCCTTCCATCCTCACCAATATATGTTGTGATTACAGCCTTGGTTCAGACATAATAGTCATAGAAAAGCGATTTTGTCTGGTTACTTCTTCTCAAAAAATATCATTGTGGGCTTCACTATAGACTAAATGAAGATAGTTTAGTGCTGGTTAGAACTTTAGCTGACATAATGACAGTCATTGTGGTGGGAATAATCAGTATGAACGCCCACACACTCTCCTGCACCGCCTCAATGAAAATGTGCAATGGACCGAAAAATCTGCTTCTTTTTTTAATTTCAGCCTTCGTATAGTCACCCCTCTCTGTTCCTCTGTCTTTTTCTCTAATTCACTACTTGCTGGTCAAGCAATTTCATCAGACATACAGCTTCAATCAAGACTTTATTGAAATGAAAAATATAATATCCGCAATTTTATGCCATTGGTCAGTGATCAGTTGAAAAATATTCAGACCTGTTTCTATGATGCTTCCTTTAAAATTAACAAATGGACATTCTTGGTGTTGCATCTTTCTCAGGTCTCCATTTGCTGCTGTTGCTGACTACTCTCTGACCAGGAACAATGTGATCCAGCTGTGCCTGGAATTAACCACAATCGTACAGCAGGTACGTTTCTCAAATCCACACCAGGGTCCAAATATTAAGGCTGAATGGGTAAGAAATCTTAACTGGGAAAATGTAATAAAAGTCATGTAATGTACAAACCCAGTTCAGAGCTGAGTGAATAACATTAAACCAACTACAAGTTTTTTGATAAATGGATTAACATACATATTCTATTTTAAAATACTTTGTATTTAATCAAGAGTCTCAGTTTATACCGTTCAATAAGAAGATCCTGGGTTTGATCCCTAGGTAAAGAACTCCTTTCTGAGTGGAGTTCGTCCCCGTGTCTGCAAAGAACATTTTTACTGCATTATTGCAAGGAATTTAGATATTTAACAATCTATGGTCCATAACGTATGGTGGGCATATAGGGATAAATCTCTTTGTACCTTATAGACTACATATTGCTGTATGTGTTTGGGATTTCACTCATTCAATCACAAAAACAACTGAAAGCCCAAGTTCATGACCCTTTCAGTTGTATGTAAAGTTTGGACCTTGTGATAATTCTGCTGACTCTGACGTATTTAGCATGGGTTCAGTGGTGGGAGCTTCTTTAAGAAACAGGTTTGGGAGCTGGAGGATTATTTTAGGTCAGAGAAGTCATAGAATGAGGACATGGATGTTTTTTTCTGCTCTTTTGACTGAAAGGTGTTTCTACTTGCCAGAGGGAGAAAAGAGGTAGAACCCAAAGTCTTAAAATTGTACATTATAGAATGAGGCAATGGTGACGAGCGAATGCTTGCCTGGTATTTTTACAGCAGCTTGACGTACATGTTATGTAAATAGATATTATATAATTGTTCTAATTATCACAAAAAGGAAGCCACATTTGGAATAAACAGACTGTGGGATGTGAAGACCTTACAGGACATTTCTGTTAGTCATAGAGCTGGTATGCTCTGTCTGACATGAAATAATTGTCAAATTATTGAACAGCTGATTCTTAATGTACTAATAATAGATAAAGTTTATGTTCCATAATTACAAAATGAATAACATATTTAAGTTCAGCATTATAATGTTTTAAATATAATATATCTTTGTAATAGAATTTAATATTTATTAACACCTTCTGACAATTAAGAAAATAACTGTATTCAATAATGTAAACTGAAATATTTATGTCTAGAAACTAAAATGATTAGGTATGGAAAAAAATTCATTAGAGTTTTAGGTGAAAGTCGGTAATATGTAAATTGTTTATTAAAACCTGGGAATTGAACCTTCTTGAAGTGAAGCGACAGTGCTACTCACTGAACCACTAAAAAAATCCATTTCTGTCCATTAAAAAAGCAAATAAATCAAAACAAAATTTTGACTGGCATGATAGTGTGAGTTGCTAATATGGGTCTCGTACTGGATACTGTGTATTAACTAGGGTGATAAGTTCAATGGTATGTTTGTGATTTCTATTGAAGTCAAGTTATATCAAGTGCATCAAACTTCAAACTAATTCTATTTTAATGAGAGTAAACATGTAAAGATGACTGTAGCACTGGTCTTAGGCTTGAAAAATATAGAACTAGTCAGTGGTAATGAAATATTATTTAAACCCTATCCAAATTACCAGTTCAGTGGCAATTCAATGAAGTTCCTCACAGTTCCACCCAGCCCACATAATTCAGAGCAAGCACCCAGCACAGACAGCTGACAGTTCAGATTGGTGGAGTAAGAGGAGGAATGAGTTGAGGAGAGGAGGAAATCAACAGCATGATGAAGAAGAGAAATATTTCATCAGTCTGAGTGTAGGAGGCCTGACTCATAACTTATCTGTCGTAGAGGAAGCAATAATTAAATCGTCTCTGGCACACCAAAGCTGATTTGGCTATAAGACAGGCATCAGTAAATAACACCTGCCAGCATCATACATTTTATTTAAAGCACTGCATGAGGGGTAATCCTGGATGTGGTTATATATGTCTTGCACCTTTCAGTCTAGCACAGATGTCCTTTAAGCTGCTCCAAGGAGGAGAGATATTGGACACATACAAATTGGTATGATGCAAAAGAAGAAGCACTTTGGTGACTGAGATTTGATACCTACCAGGCCAATTTAACTTATATAAATGTAAATTTCAGCTTGTATACAAGGGACAGTTGTTCCCTAGTGGGTAGAGCTTTAGACTATAAACTGAAAGGTTAAGATTTCAGATGTTTACCGTTCCATTCAGTCACTATTGGGCCCTTGAGCAAGATCCTTAACCCTCTCTGCTTTTATGCGCTGTCCCCAGCTTCCAAACAAGGATATGTGAGGAAACAATTTTATGTACTGTACACCTTTATATAGCAAATAAAGGCATTCATGTTCTATACATTAGTGAGGTTTTAAGACTAGAATGACATGAAGGTGTATTAGCCTGATACAAAACCAGCACACTTTGATTTAATGATGTAGAATTCATTGGTTATGTTTTGCTGTTGTCTTTTCTAGGATAACACAGTGTATGAGACAGAGAATAAAATCCTGCATGTGGTAAGAACAATTCTTGTCTTTGGGATCTGATTCTTTTCATAGATTATCTGTTCCACACTGCACTGGACACAACTGCCCTCCTGCTATAAATATCCCCATATGCACTGAGTCTTAAGAGAGACAGAGAACAAAATATTCATTTTAAGCATTGTATATTGAATATTTCCTTCTAAAGTGGTATAATGAGAAGAAAAGAAGATAAATTCATCCTAAAATATGTTATTATGTAATGCGGATGAACTGTTTCATAACAGTACAGGGATCACACAGAATTTTTCTCCTCAGCACAGATGGTGTGGCGGGGCATCACAGTGACCATGCAATCAAAAGCTCAGCATATTGCAACACAGCAGGATCCCGGGCGCATGGCAGAATGACAGATAGTAATAAACTGCCTGCTACATCAGCTGATCGCTCAGTCAGCTGACTCCATATTTTAAATTTGATTTAGCTTGCTGGGTTTGTTTATCTGATCAGTGTGTGTTCACATGCCCTGTCGTTCTTAATTATAAAGCTTTTAATTTGCTTGTAGGTGCACTGTAGGTTTTTAAAGGGAGCTGTATGCTACAGCTAATTATGTATAAATTAATCATATACCTCCAACATTGTGGAAATATTCTGGGAAAAGAACATTTTTCTACACAGACAGATATGGCTTACACAGAGGAGTAGATGTGTTTACTGACTCAGTGGACTTTCATAAACTCAAAAGTTGGATACTGTACACTCAGCTTAAATGTGCAGCTGTTCTTTTTTCTGTGGTTGAATTATTAAAACAAAAGTACACACACAGTAGCTATTATAAATGTGTCTGTGAAAAGCATTTAGCTTTGTAACAGCTTCTTTATTTGTGATTATGACTGATGACAGCCAGTGACTTTTTGGTGACCACACAAGTTTACCATCTCTGTCAAATTCCTATTCTACATGTATTACGATGCACCTTACTTTATGTGCTCCAGGGGCACTGTAGAATGGCTGACCCTGTACTCTGAACTCAGCTTCCAAATAAGCTGGGATATGAAGATGCGAAGGAATGTACATTGCTTTAATCATGGATACCATGTAAGAAAGTCAACTTGAGGTCAACTGAAATTGTAGTTTTGACCCGAACTGTGTCTGGAATATTAAAACCCAACCAATTTTGAAGTACAATTTAACAGTGCATCTGGGTCATAGTAAATAATAAATATCCTTGTCTACATCAGGTTCATGTATGCGATGACCTGAAGACAACTCATTGGTTTGACATAAAGAACTGTGCGGATCAATACATCCAATCTGACTTGTATGAATATCATAGATAGAAATATAAATAATTGATGTCTGAGTCGTCCATCCAAAACATTATGCCAGTTTCCCCAGAACGATCAAGTGTTCCTTCCTCACCTTCCTCAGAATGAATTGTTATTTTAAAAAGTTATTCCTTTTATGTTCTACTTTACACTTCTGTCTTCTCTGTTTTTGTATAACAGTGTAAGATGCTGTCTGGTGTATGTGACCACATAATCACACTCTCCTCAGACCCAATGGTGTCGCAGGCTGCTCATTTGGAGGTGATACAACTGGACAATATCAAATCTTCAGAGGGCCTGGTAGGTGCGATGTTATCTGTCTGCTTCTACCATGCCAAATCTAATCCCACGTCTATCATGATGAGAGTGTAGGCGGACACAAAGATGCAGAGAAAAGTAAAATTTTCTAGGTCTAGGTCACGGGCGCTGCCAGAGTGTGGCGAAGAAACTGCAATAACCAGAAAAACTAAAGCACAAATATTGACTGACCCTGACCCAATTTTCTAAATACCTCTAGGCCTCCTAACCTGTACATACCTGACCTCTCTAAATGAGGCCAACTATTACCCACTGTCCCTAAAATGCCAGAATGCTGACCAAAGATTTCGAAAACTGTGACGCTCAGTGATTTGATATGAACCAAAGACTGTGAAGGAAGAATGAGAGTTGTTAACTTTAATGAATGCATAAATTAGTGCTGCCAAGTGGTGTTGCATGTTGCAAGTGTTACATGTTTTTGGACTGTGGGAGGAACCCAGAGCACCCGGAGTAAACCCACGCAGACACAGAAACAATTTCAATATTACCATATTAGCAACCATAGTTGAGATCTTTAGAAGAAATTGGAATGTTGTTTGTGACATTTGGCTTTTGAACGGATGAACGCAAATTCATACAAACGCATTTCAAAAGCCTCACTGAGAAGAAGAGATGTTTATGACCTTCTCACATTACTGTGCACACTTTTATTAACATACAGTCATGGATGCTAGTGGTGGGAAATGTGTGAATTTAAAACTGCATTTTCCCACCTACTCACATGTACACAAGCATACACCAACACACACTGCAGTATGTTCAGTCTGGGGTGAATGGAGGCTGAGCAGAGATAAAAATAAACCTTTTCTCCCATTCTTTTCTGCTTCTCCTCGATTTGGTGCTGGTGTTTCAAACTCTATTAGTGTTTAAGTGTCTGACATGTCCTCCTTTTGTTCCTGCAGGGCATGTACATCAAGTCAACCTATGATGGCCTACATGTCATTACAGGGACCACAGAGGGGGTGAGAATCCACGCTCAGCATAAATCCCAGCATTTGTATTATTTAGCATTTAAAATATTTAGACAAATGTATTGAGACACCTGTTTCATTTATTAAATTCACATGCTTTATGCTATAACATTTTTTAAGGTGTCATAAGTGAGTAATGTAAAATTAATTTATATGATTCCAACTTTGCATGGCCTTGGGGAAGGCCATTTCCTTTATCACTATTAACACATGTGGACAAGCAAATAACATTAATAAACAAAATCAATTTGAGATCATGGATTTGTTTTAGCAATAATCTGCAGGCAGGAGTGACATTAAATTTCTTATTGTGTCCCTTTTTATGTTTACTGGAACGCCCCACTGCCCTGTGTAGATGCCATTTTAAATGGGCTTGAATGTTTTTGTGGATGTTTTGGACCTTATAAAGTAAATCAGGAACAAAATCTGTGAAAATTGTGAAAAGGGGAATTTTATTTCCGTCTTTAATTGTTATTTCTTGGTGTCCTTTAGCTCTGACTCTCTCTTCTTTTATTGTAGTCCCCGGCTGACCGCTGTAAGAAAATCCATGCTGGAGATGAAGTCATTCAGGTCAACCATCAGACAGTGGTGCGGGCATTTATTTATTTATTTTCCTCAGAGTTACACTTTAAATGATTTTGTTTACCCAATTAACTGACTAGTAGTGTGTCATAATATAAGATAATAAGATAATTGTTAAGTCCAACAGTGGGGTAATTCACATCCTTGTAACATCAAAGGGAGAGCGAGTCACTCAGTACACATTCGAGAAATAGATATTAACAATAAAAAGTGAATTAATATATACATAATCAAAAATATAACTAAAAAGAAACTAGAGAAAGATATTTACAAATCATTGCACATTGTGGATTTTTAATTGGACAT
>JAYDZF010000012.1:14503751-14519543 GCA_034509105.1 Microcambeva barbata
TTTGTATAACAGTAGGTGTTTATTTCGTGCAGCATACAATACATGTATATAACAGTTTTGCGTACAATTGAACCTCTTTTTATTAGTAAAATGTAACGCGTTTTCATATTGAGAACAAAGTTTTATTTTTGTATGAATTAAATCATCATGATTACGGAACTCTTATAGATGATCCATGTACCAAAAGTATGTATGACCGTGAACCATTGGTTAAGCATACACCTTCTAATGTTTAAAACAAATTTCTCCAGGTTGTCAGTTCCCCCACAAAAAAAGTGTAACCACAAAGATGGAAGCTTATACATGATTAATGAAAGCCTGTTAACAATGGGCCTGGCTGAAACATATAATGCACATTAGTAGTTACTAGGAGAGTGCACATACCATTGACTGATAGAGTGGATCTCTGTTCAAATACATATGTTTACAGATTTACAAATCATTGTTTATATTAGTTTGTTGTGGATTTGTTTGTTTGTTTGAAGAAAAGAATACAGTATCACCAATCCAAATCAGAGTGTATGAAGTTCTATAATGTCTTTTCAGTCTATTCAAGGAAATAACCTTGTTTTCTCTTACTTATTTTAGGATCCATCCAGAATGTTTACCATACATGATTCTAATTTTTGATTCTAATTAACAAATAAAACCTTTTTTGACCAACAAAAGTGTCTGAACTGAAAAGTCATATTGCATCGAGTCTAGCCATGTCATCGCACCTGGTGGGTACACATTATGATTTCTGAATTGATATTACTATCATTACATTTAGCTGATGGTGATGGTTATATAATGACGACCTTACACAGCTGAAGTAGCAGTATTATTTCCTGGTTAATCCCAAGTGAGAAAGCTCTTTAACTTCGAGTCATCCTAATTTGCTTCCTATGGAAATGTGAGGATGACTATTACAGGGTGTAGTCACTGAGTCAGTGCAGCAAACTACCTCATCTTATACTCATGTTTTTCATAGGGGCATACAAATACAAACCTCAAAATGATAGTATAGTAAAGTATTACATAACCAAAATGTTCATAATACATCACAGTTGAATGTACTAACCAAATGTATGGGTATATGTAAGGTGATGTGTGGATTTAGTCTGAATTAGATCAGACACAAGGCTAATTTTTCTTGACTGGGTCAGCAGCACTAATGCTCCCTCTAGAGAAATCCTAAGAGGTTGAAGAACAGAATAGCTGATTAGTTTGTCTCCATCTGTTCATCTCTTGTTCCAGCTGACTGTTCTGCAACTATGCGTGGCCTGCAGTCTTTATTTCAAGAGCAGGAAATGACAGAGACTGTCCATGATACAGAGGGACATGGATACTTGGCCACTTTTATTGGCAAGAATGGCAGGTATGTAGGATCATCCACCACCGAAGACATCTTTTAATGAATTTTAAAGCATTTTTTTCTGGCCATTCTTGCAATATCTTTACGGTCTTCATTCCTTAACATAACATGATAAGTGACTGATTGTGGTTATATGCATTATGGATGCATAGCGTTACCTTGCTCAGGTACTCATACTCATTAAAATTATTCTGATACCAACCACCACTACCACTGTACAGCTACATAAGGTTAGACAGGTGGGTGAAGGAGCCAATGTACAGCTACGTAAGGTTAAACAGGTGAGTGAAGGAGCCAATGTACAGCTACGTAAGGTTAAACAGGTGGGTGAAGGAGCAAGGTCAGCATATTTTTGCATATGAGTACAGCTGCTGTGTGTTACAGATGAAAATAAAGACTAAAAGCTTCAGTATATGTCTTAATGAAATTTTATTATGAGTATAATAATGGAGGGGCGTATCAGAATTTATGTTTCCATCAGTTATCAGGTCAAAGAGCAGCTCCAGAAGCAAAGCAACTTTAGCCTGCTTTACTTTATCAGATACGTTTTATGTAAGTGATGTTTACGTTCAATAAGGCTGGCAGTAATAATTCTTGGGTGTGGTTAGAAGAATCTAATGCAATTGTAACTGAATTCGATTAACTGGTTGAACAGCGGGGGATCACATTTTTAAAAAAATAAATGAAAGCATTATTTTAAATACATGTTGTCTTTGATTAATAGAAATAATTTTAATTAGCTAAAACACAGAAGTCAACATTCAGTTAAACTTCATTCTTATTAAACAGTGTTGGACGATGTCAGGCTACATCTCCAGTGCAGAGATAAGAAAGACAATACTAATGCAAAGACAATAGAGGACATAGGGACATAGGATAGGGAGGGGAAAGGCATATACACACAGGTGCATTTTAAGGTACATTAATTTAATAATTCATAAAAAGGGCACCTTTGAAATACGTCTTGCCAATGGATTTACCTGGATATATTTCAGTCAGGTTTGGTAAATGTAACTGTCCAGTTGATTTTTCATTTTATGTCCGTCAAAAATGCTCCTAGCCATTCCACTAAGGCTTACCTCAATTATAAAACTAGTGACAACAACTGAACACAGTACATCTTTGCCAAAGGTCCCAAACACCCCCACCTCCTATACTCCCTACTCTAAAACATTAGGTTGCTTCAGGCCCTCTCTACATTGACCATTGATTGGACCATTAAGTACATTAAGTACAAGTTGTTTTTGACTGACATAAAGCTGGACATCATCACTCTCTTGCAAGTGCTTTATATGTCTATTGCAGGGTAATCATCAACAGTGATTGTGCTTTTTCTTGGGACCAGAAAAAGGCTTGGGTCAGCTTCTAAACGTAGCTGGTGTAGTTAAAGTGTCATTCATTGATGAGTGTGTTTTTCTTTGATTAGTCAGCTCAGTCAGAGCTGAAATGTCGATCACATACATTTCTTTCTGCAGCTTGGGCTTGACGTGCATGATACATGTGGAAACTGCTTCAGAAGCAAATCTGTTTGTACTTCTGCAAAATCACAGTCGGTCACTGTTCCTGTAATAAGCAGTTTATCTCTTTTATCTTTTTCTACTTAAACAGGTTTGCCATCCTGAGACTACACCCTGAGGGTCTGGTGACTTTTGACCTACAATGTCGTGAAGAAGACGAAATAGCTCAAGTGGACAATGTGAGTGATGCGTCCACATCCACTCCCATCCTCGAATACTGTCGGTGGTCAGTCCACCGAGGCCACAATATACACAGATCAGGCTTAACATTATGACCATTTTCCTAATATTGTGTTGGCCCACCTTTTGCTGCCAAAATAGTCCTGCAACTGTGATGCACTGTGTGTTCTGACACCTTTCAGTAAAACTCTCGTAAAACATAATATATCCCACCCAGTAACACACTAACAGGTGCCAGGATAAAGAGACTCTTATTTTTGACATCTCTTATTAAGTCTTATTTTATTAAGTCTTATTTCCTCGCGGCTGTTTATATGAATGTTTGTATATACCCATACATATACAATAAAGCACTGTACATAATGAGCTGTGTGTAATCTGTCTTTGTAGCTACTGAATGCACTGGAAAATAAACTACGGACTCTCCTGTGTGGAACTATCCAAAGGGTCAAAAGGTGAGAATCCTATCTGCTGCACGTTTTTTTCCATCATTGTTCACTCTTGTCATTTTTAATTCCAATTGTAAATCATCTACTACTTGCATAACCATCAATCAAAGGACAATCAAGGTTAGCTGAATCACCACACACCCCCTCCATCACATTTCTGCAGCCACTTATGATCACCTGCCAGCGTTGGGTTCTCACAGCTCTGTTGCTACATGTGACTCCCTCCCCCACAGGCACCTAGACCAGTCCTGGAGATCACACATTGTATCGACCACAGGAAGAGACCCGTCTGACCTTTCCTTCCTCAAACACGGCCAATTGTGTTTGTCTTGTTGCCCTGCCAAGTCGATGGCACTGTAGAAAACACAGCCGAGTGCTATTTTTTATATATATATTTTTTTAAATGTCTATAAATTATTTGAATATCTGTGTTGTTAGGCTTCCTGCACTGAACAGAGGGGGAGAAGTGGACCGTTACTGGCCTACAGCCGATGGCAGATTGGTTGAGTATGACATTGATGAAGTTGTGTATGAGAAAGATTCAGCTTACCAAAACATCAAAATCCTGCACTCACTTCAGTTTGGTAACATCCTCATTCTCAACGGAGATGTTAGTAAGTTTTACATGAAGTGTTGTGTTTGTTTTTCCTAAACTCATCCTGTTAATTGTTTACCTTCATTTCTTATACAGCTCGTAATGCTCGTAGAGTCATTCCTCCAACATATTGTGTATATTGTGTGTTTTGTATGATTCATGCACTTTGCACTCAATTGGTTAAGATTTATTTTTAAGCTGAACGGTTTCTTTGACTTTCAGATTTGGCAGAAAGTGATTTGCCGTACACGCAGGCCATCATGGGCGGTGGCAGGGAGCAGTATGCTGGGAAGGAGGTTCTGATCCTAGGTGGAGGAGATGGAGGGATTCTCTGTGAAGCAGTAAAGCTCAAACCAAAGATGATCACCATGGTGGAAATATCCTTGCAGTTCCCATTTAGTTCACGATTCAGGGTTAATCTATACGAATCAGATCATTTGAGGAATCAATTCATATTGATGATTCTTTAAAGATGAATCGATATTCACTTTAAACAACAGGGACACCATATTTTTGAACCCAAACATTTAATCCATTATTTTTTACATAGTTTTTCAATTACCTCCAGAAATAATGGGTGTGGGTGTGTGTGGGTGTGTGCTCAGTCCAGTGCAGTATGCTACCTGCCCGCAAACTTCTAACTAGGTATACAAAAAAATCTAACCAGGTAACAGTATGTTTTTTACCTGGAGATGCATGTTTCTCATCAGACAGAGACAATATTTAACTTAATTAATATAAATGTAAAGTGACTTGATGAAATGCAGCATGAGTCGTTTCCTTAACGAGTTCTTGCACATCGATCAGCTGGTGATCGACGGATGTCGGAAGCACATGAGGAAGACATGTGGAAACGTCTTGGATAACTTGAAGGGAGACTGTTATGAAGTAAGCAAACAGGACACATTTGCGGTTGACTTATTTTACAAGAAATAACCGGCTTAACAAGAACTGTAGCAAGTGTTGTGGACAGAAGCTGGTTGATGTTGCTAGTGAGAGCTGATAGCATTGCTTCAAGTCTAACTGTCCATTTGTGGTTATTGATGAAATGTCAACGTTTTATGACCACATTTTCTTCTTTATTTAGGTGCTTGTGGAGGACTGTGTTCCGGTTCTGAAAAAGTTTGTTGAAGAGGGAAGGATGTTTGATTATGTCATTAATGACCTAACAGCAGTCCCTATTTCTACAGCACCTGAGGAGGGTATGATATTTTATCTTAAGGCAATGACCGATTCATAAAGATCTCTTTATCAGACATGGCTCACACCTTTTTTTTTTTTTTTTACATATTCTGTTTCTTTTAATTTTTTAAAAGTTTTTTTTATATATATTTTTTTATCATATACAAAATTATAATAGCAACACATCCCTCTCACCACTCCCAGACCTACACAGAACAATTTAATATATTACAAAGCTGTGCTTAATAAAGACCTAAATCAAGAGCAGGAAGAACACGAGTTTGTATACAGTAAAGTGACAAGACAGTGATTTTAAAACTTCCCTTTTATTTTATTTTTTTTTTACATTTTTTTTACATGTTGTTCATCGTGTACAGAGAATTATGTTGTTAAAACCCCTATCAAGTGTGTTGGCACCTCGACCAGCCTGCCGATTAGGATCCCAGTTAGCATCCCTCCCACAAGCATCAATCAGCATCTTCAATACTGTTCGATTTGGAATGTTACTACTACAAATTCAGATACGACCACCTCATTGAGTGCACCATTTGATGTTTTGCATTATGCAGGCTTTATATATTTGTTTAAAAGGTTAATTACATTCTGCACACTTTTTGTATAAGTCACTTTCTTCTTCTGTTCATGGGAATAGTCAGCAGGTTATTCTTAAATAATTAAAAGCATTAGAGATGTAAGAATATCAAAGTGTGCTTAATTGCTCCTTAAAATCTTTTTACTGTATTTACAGAGTCAACATGGGAGTTCCTGAGGCTTATTCTTGACCTGTCAATCAAAGTTTTGTGTCCTACTGGGAAGTACTTCACTCAGGTAAGCATTGTTTAAAGCAACTTAGTCATGTTTGTGTACACAGGTCTTATATAATGTTTTTTTATCCTGCAGGGGAACTGTGTGAATCTGACTGAGGCACTTACTGAGTATGAGGAGCTGCTGGGAAGGCTTTCATGTAAGGTGGACTTCTCCAAAGAAGTGGTGTGCGTTCCTTCCTACATGGAGCTGTATCCTTTACATGACCTTTAAAGTCTTGCACCAGGTCTTGTTGTTCAATGAAAGATAAAGCTGATTTAGACTCGCTCACACTGTACTGGCATGTTCATTCTTTCCTTTAAACTGCTGGGAATCCCAGTCATTGAAACATATGATTGTTAAGTAGAATCTGTTACTGTTTTTCCTTAACATGTGAATACAGGTGGGTGTTTTATACCATCTGGAAGAAGTAGCGATTGTCCCCATTATGAGCCCTTCGTCCAGCATGTGAAGCTTCACCCTCTGATGCACTGTGGGGAGACTTGCACACATCTCTCCATGCACATTTTCCCTCCATACCCAAATCCCATTCTTTTGTAGAATGAGTTTTTCTTTTTTGTGTTTGAAACGCAATGAAGATTGTGTTCGTGTTTGTGAGGTTCTGTTTGAACTGTAGGTGGCGCTCTGGTTCAGTGATAGAAGCTGACATGTTCTGACTTTAGTGAAGAGCAGCCAGCTGACTCTGGTTTTAGTTTAAATTTGGAGTTTTACTGTAACTCTTTTGATGGGTGTTTGGATTTTTCAGTTCTCAGTGATTTGATGACTGTGGACTGATGAAACCCACGAGAAGTTTGGTTGCATTGTATTCTGAGATTCTAGTTCACCGAGATCTCAACAATGTTTTAAAAGGGAAAGGGTTCATGCGTTTTCTTTTGCTGAACTGTGAATGTTTTTATTTTTTTTTAATGATTAAAAATGATGTGCTTGAAGGAAAGATTTGTACTGAATGTAGTTCACACACATTTACATACATGATCCAGACTGAGATGCTTCATTTACCTTATTTATTTCATTTTGCATCAAATACACTCAGTTGTTTTGCCCTGAAAATACCTTCTGATCCTTGGAATGCTATTAAACAGTTATTAAAGCGAACCGGAGAGAAAATATGGCCTGTTCTGGATTTGTCTCATTTCAACTGTTTAAATTGAGTTTGTGCTTAGGAGGGTTTATTTGTTTTATCTGTTGTATTTTCTATTATTAGTTACAGAGTAAAATCAGAAGTGAGTGACCCCATCGGCTTTCTAATGACTGATATAGCTATAGTTATATCAAGAGTTATATCATTAGATCGTTAATTTAGAGATGTTAAACATTATATAAGGTCATCTTTACAAATGTGTCTTTTTTGTCTTTACTAAAAAAGTTGCTAGTTTGAAACCCTGAATTTTTTCGAGTCGAAAAAAATGATGGATCGGAGAGATTGTACGCGAATGCCCCCGTGTGGAGGCTTTGTGATGTAGCTAGTAAACTGAAGGGGGTAAGATTCATTACATTAGTATTAATAGTCTTGGTCGCTTTTAAAAGTTTGAGGAAGCCTGACTTGTAAACGGAAAATCACTGGTTCAATCCCCACCACCAATAGACACTTATCTGCTCGTATTCGTTTATTTATTAGGATATATCTTCATGTTTTAAACCGTAATTACTCGTTACACAAGATTCTTTCATTTACAAGATTAATGGACAATTTTGTTGAATCTCGAATTTACCTCACATGCATGTATTGTTTGGAGAAAACCGGAGCTCAGTTAGGAAAACCACGCAGATACGAAAACAACATACAAACCCCACACAGAAAAGACCAGGACAGCTTAGTCTGGTGATCGAACCCAGGAATTTCTAGCCATGAGGCCATGCTGGTTAGAGAACTGGGCTTGTGATCAGAGGGTTGCTGGTTTTATTCCAAGAGCTGACATGTCACGACTGAAGACACCTAACCACTACCCACTGCGCCCTGGGAGCGTGGCTAGGCCTACTCGCAGGCTGCTGTCACGTAGGCTCACTGCCCTCTAGTGTCCCCTGGTGTATATGTGCGTTTGACTGCACGGATTGGGTTAAAATAGGAATTTCCCTTCACAGTGATGAAAATAGTATTCTAAATTTAAAAAAATCTAAGTTCTAGTTTTGGGAGAATAAGTCCTGTCGATACATTATAAACCTGCTCGTGGTGTACACTGAACCGTTTATCCTGGTGACGCCCACCATGCCCTTAAACCGTTAGTGAAAATACGTGCTGAGAAAACCCAGGCATCTCTCACGACGACGGCGAGCCCACTCAT
Source organism: Microcambeva barbata (assembly GCA_034509105.1). Classification (NCBI taxonomy): domain Eukaryota; kingdom Metazoa; phylum Chordata; class Actinopteri; order Siluriformes; family Trichomycteridae; genus Microcambeva; species Microcambeva barbata. The sequence goes on from JAYDZF010000012.1 coordinate 14,512,139, forward strand.
TCTAAAAACGGTGATGCCCAGCACGTCACTGGAGCATTACGTCATCTTTTTTCAGCCCGCTCGGTCTTTGCGGGACAAACCGCAGTGTTTTCTGGGAAATGGCGTTTTTAACGTCTTTTGATATACAGGAAAGCCGTCGTACTGGCATTCGTTTCCCACAATGCTGCCCTGAAAGCGCTCACGGGTGGGCGGAGAGTATGCTGTGTAGGTTTTGGAGCTGGGTTTCATGTCGGTAGCAGTATTAGAATCTAGATTATTTAGATGTAAACTTGTGTGTTTGAGACCCAGGATAAAGCTAAGTGCGTTAGCATTAATAACAGAATGGAGAGACAGCTACACCTGAACCTGTTATCCTCCAGACCCCCGATGCCAGGAGGCATCCAGTCTGGCTCTAAAATGAAAATGGGGTGAGTTTACTGACAAGTGGGTGTAAATAAATGCACTCAGAGGGCTAAAAAAACTAAATATCTGATTTTAAAGCTTTGGCTAATAAGCAGTGGGATTAGCTGACCGCCCGCTTTCAGTTGTTTGGTGACTGTCCGAAGTCACGACTTGGATTAAACTAGCACCGTCAGATATACAACATAACATTTCATGCATTTTAATTATTCACACACGTATATGCCAACTGCACGCCAGCTAAGACGTCCTTTAGACGTCGCGTATAGTCTTAATTGCAAGTTATCGAGACACTTTAACCCTTTCGTTTCTTATTAGTATGTGTAATATGCAGACCGGTTGTCACGGTGTTCCGTTCTGTTCGATCTTAACGAACCAAAACTCGACCAGTAAAATATTACGCGTGATCAAAAATATTACGCGTGTTCTTGCTTGTAGTGTAAACTCATGTAGTTTAACCTAAATATTCAGTTTATCCGGTAAAGTTTAATATTAAAACCGAAGTGAAGTGAGTATAAAAGTTAATCAAAGTCTCTTGCACCGGTCACATTTGGTTTCAGTACCACTAGTGTGTCTGATGAGTTTGACTGGCTTTACTGGACATTTAAAAATATTAGTTGGAAATGAATATGCATTACATGGCCAATAGTATTGACCCTCAGTCATAAGCTTTAAATAATATGTCATCATTCACATGATCCATTGCAGTGATTCTGCATAAGAGCTTTAAAATGTATGTGGTAGCTACTGGACGGTGTGTAATGAGTGTTGGATGAATTTACTGCTCATATCCATCCAAAATCACTTTGTGATGGGACAAAGTAGGGTTCAGATACATGTTGATTTGTAACCGGTCTGATAACCATTATTAATGAGCCTTGGCTAAGTCTTGATTTTTCTACTCCCCAGACCTGGAAGAAAACGAGACTTCTCTCCTCTACCCTGGAGTCAGTATTTTGAAACCTTAGAGGATGTAGAAGTGGAAAATGATAACAGCAAAGATATATCCTTCACATAAATAATTATAATGATAATTGCAAAAACTGTTGGGATGATACCATGTGGTAGCATAGCGGGGTAGATCTGTGGGGTATTGAATGTTTTATGTTTGAATCGCTGTTCTGTTAAGAATCCCAGCTTTACTGTTGAGCACTTGAGAAAGGCCCTAATTGTTTCTCATCCAGGGGTGGCATAAATGCTCAGACCTGAGCTTTTAAATAAGCTGGTATATAAAGAAGACACTTTTTTTTACTTTACATGTGTGTATGATGAATAAAGGCTTTTCTTCTGACCTAGATTGTCTTTTGTCAAGCTCAACATGTTCACTGGTCCTTGACTCCTGTGCACACATTCAGAATTTACAGCAGTGGTTCTCATGGTCCGGTGCTTCTTTTGCTTCATGGCGGAGGCCACTCTGCCCTCTCCTGGGCTGTTTTCTCAGTCAGTTATATCTTATGTTTTACGTTCTTCATAAGCTATAAAATTAAAACCCTGCATGTGTGTAATTAGATTTTTTCTGTGGTGTCTTTATTAAGTGATTTAAACATATAAAAGCTATTGAATGCTAAACCTTTTTGTTTGTTTGTAGGGCGTGATATGTAGCAGGATTAACTGTAGGGTTGTAGCTATGGATCTCAGGGCACATGGTGAGTAATTGATTCTTCCATTGTTTCTATATCAGATTTTGATCATACTATCACATGCATTGAGGTGACTAGTGGGAGGAAACCGGAGCAATCGGAGGAGACCCACAATGACAGAACATGCACACAGACTGTGAGGTGACCACTGTCTTCCTACTTCATTAAGGGATTTTTTAATTTATTTTATTCAATGATTTTTCATGTGGTGTTTTTGCAGGAGACACAAAAGCAAAAAACTCAGAAGACCTGTCTGCTGAAACAATGGCCAAGTAAGTTTCACGACCTAAAGAAATGTGCTGATTCTTTTTTTTAATTTTATTTTTTATTATTTGTTAATGAGAACGATTTTAACTGTCGTGACACTTTATTATGAGCACTGACCATTTTTTACAGCTAGAGTAACAGCTAGACTGATGGGTCAGTACAGATATATATGTTCTGGTGTAAATGAGCTGCAAGGAGTCATACTCATATTGGTCGAGAATACCTTCAACACGTTATATACTCCCCAAACCTGTTCTTCATAGGCTATCGGCTACAGTTATAGTAGGAACTTGTTATAATGATTGCACTTGACTGGATACTTATCATACACTCACTATAATTTAAACTCTGTTATCTTAGAAATCTTATCTTATTGAACATTACAAAAGTAATGCTTTTGAATATTCTTATTCAGGGATATTGGAAAAGTAGTGGAAGCACTGTATGGGGAAAACCCTCCTCCAATCATGATGATTGGACACAGCATGGGAGGAGCAATAGCAGTTCACACTGCCGCAGCCAATCATCTGCCGTCATTGCTTGGACTTTGTGTCATTGACGTAGTGGAAGGTAGATTTATTGTTTTCTTTAAGGTGGAAAGGCCAGTTTACACTGGACACATTTATCTTGTTTTTTATACACTCACAACACATTTCAAATGAATTGAATTTTCTACTTTTAGCAAATAACATTGACATTAGTGTAGTTTAAAAGGATGCAAATCTCAAGACGCAAAAGGCACAGGCACAATGCCGTTCATTGCCATTACATCGCAGGGCAGACACACTCTCTCTCTCTCACACACACACACTTCTTAGTTAGTCAAATTGGCCTGACTGCATGTTTATGGACTTGTGGGAGGAAACCAGAGCACCTGGAGGAAACTGCATACACAGAAAGAACACACAAACACAGAACACAGAAAGCTCTTCTTGTTGAGAGGTGACAGCACTACACCGGCTTTTAACATGTATGTGTTTTGGTCCTGGTTTAGGAACAGCAATGGATGCCTTAAACAGTATGCAAAATTTTCTAAGGAGTCGACCGAAAACTTTCAAGTCATTGGAAAATGCTATCGAGTGGAGGTACGCTACCGCTTCCAATAACAGTTTCTTTGCAACCTTTATTTGTCGATGACATGTGATTAATACTAGAATTGTAATAAGTTATACACTTGTACATGGATTCCTTGCTAAACTTACCAAATAGATGATCGACTCAATTTGTGGTTATACAATTGCATACTGTGACCTGTTTGTTGATTTAAAAACACTTCCTGTACCTCCAATATAAAGGAACCGCTTAGAAGACCATTGTTGACCCTTAATGATTTGACTTCTAATGATTTCACAGCACGGCACCAATGCTGTAGTGTAGTTTATTTATTATTTGGATTTTAATGTCATGCCGCTGTGTCACCCTATAATGCTACAGAACCATTCTACTAACATGGTAGATCATATTGTGTTCTATTAGTGTATCAACCAACTGATAGTGTGCTTGAGGGGCAACCTCGCAGTGTTGGGTCTTAAACCAGCAACCTTCTGATTCCCAGTCACGTACCTAAACCTCTGAGCTCATAAATTGTTCTCTTGTTGTCTAATGACAGTGTAAAGAGTGGACAGATCAGGAATATTGAATCAGCACGGGTGTCTATGGGTGGACAAGTGAAAAAGTAAGTACCCTTCATGCTTTAAGTTCGACCTGTAAATGTTGTTTTCTGTTGTGTGTAATTACATCATTTTACTGTCAGATGTGAGGAACCGTTGAGCAGTGCTGGGATGTGTAAGGGCATCAGCGAAGGGATCATTGAGGAAGAGGAGGAAGAAGAGGAAGAAAAAGAGTCTAATCATAAAAGAAAGAAGGAAAATGACCAAGAGGTACCAGCTGCTCCACAAACAATAAAAAAATATTTGTTCACTTTGTGTTAATGATAGTCCTACCGATCTTTGAGCTTTAAGACGACAGACTCCTGGCCATCTTTGTAGATCCATCTTGTTTCTGTTGGAAGTGGAATTACTGTGCTGATCTGGATATCATGATACATGATTTTATGTTTTTTAAGCTCTGCGCTTCCTCATGATAAGTGTGTTTGTTAAATAACAAAACAAAGAATCTAACATATGGTTAGGATTCATCACTAAGGTTGAATATCTTTGATCCAGCCATACTACCTTTCTCAGTCATCACTGTGAGACTTTAGATAATGGAGAAACTATAGATTTCAATATTTCCAGTTTTTGGTGGGAGAGAGGATTACGTTATCAGGACTTGCAGAAAGAAAACGCGTCTAGTACTCAGTAGTACTTCTAGTATGTCTGAAAAAAATATTTGGTCTTTAGGTAAAGAAAGAGAGTGTGTACACTTGGCGCATTGAGCTGTCAAACACGGAGAAGTACTGGGAGGGCTGGTTCAGAGGCCTGTCATCTCTCTTCCTCAGCTGCTCCGTACCAAAACTGCTGTTGCTGGCAGGTGAGCGGGATGAGATTTTATGTTCATTTTAACCATGTAAAAAGTCCTAACCTAGACTGGGTTTATTTTTAGAGCTTCCGAGGAGATCGTTTGCTACAGGTTTATTTCAATAAGTCAAAAAAAAACCCTATAAATAATGTAAAAGAGCCTAAATTATTAAACAAAAGTACAAAGAGAACAACTTGTAATGCATGACACACTGAAGACGGGTAAATGTTTTCAATACAGTAGTTATAAACCTTTTATAACCTTTACCCGTATGTGTATTTGGTTCAAATAAATTGTACTTTGCTTGTATACCGGGATTTGTACTAGATACACCATCAGCTGGAACCAAATACTCTGTTAGTATCCACATACTTGACCAATAATTCTGATTCAGATATTCATCACAGTTGATTTGGTTGTTGCCCACCACCCATCCAGTTTTGAATAAAAGATGGTGCTTTTAAGCTTAACTATGCTTGTTTTTTCCCAAGGCATTGACAGACTGGATAAAGACCTGACCATAGGACAGATGCAGGGTAGGAATTCTATGCAACAAACTAGAACTGTGACATCTACATTATCGTAACATCAAACTGACTAAGTGGCTCTTGTGTACTGTTGGCGGTTATTCCTACAGGAAAGTTTCAGATGCAGGTTCTCCCACAGTGTGGCCATGCTGTTCATGAGGACGCCCCAGAAAAAGTATGTTCTATCTGTTTATTCTGCCACAGTTAATACACTTGCTACACATTTGTCTCAGTCATTAACGGCAACATAAAAAATGGATCATTCTTGATATTCATCATCAACATAAGTTAATTTGTTTCTATATAGACTCTAAAGGTTTGTTAGGTTTTATTGGAATTTTAACACCATGGTTTACACTTTTATTTGCCTTCATGACACAGTATTTATTCGGTACACAAATTTATATTCATCAGTCAGTGATATTTTTGCATCTTGACCCACACAAACATGAGAAGAACGTGTAAACTCAACACAGCAATCAAACCCATGACCTTCTGGCTGGGAGGTGACAGTGCTTGATCGTTAAAGGAATATCTTTTTGCAATATTTTGTAATTGAACGTTTTTAACCTATCTGACAGGTAGCCGATGCTCTAGCCGCGTTCATGGTCCGGCATAAGTTCACTGAATTCAAGGAATGCTTTCCCTGGTATGTAAGCTCAGTCTCAGTTTCTATTAGTTCAGTGATTTAGTGTATTTACAATAGTTTGACATGTTCTCTTTATATATTTGTTGTGTAGACAATATCAGTTCTTCACTGGCTTTCATCCAGCTGCCCGATGCAAAGAAACTCATTAAAACCTTTTTTCCATCTATGTTGCATCTCACTGGAGGTCACAGTGTCGTCAAAATGCTATTGTCTCTACCGCCAACTTTACTCAGCACTTCATTCTGATATAATGGGGTTTTAAGGCATTGAGGTATGATTACTGTAGGTCTGACTTCAGCAGGACACATAGATGTGAAACCTCTTGTGAGTTTTCAAAAACTGGCTGAATAATTTATTTCTTTTTTTTTTGCATTTATTTCATGCTTTACTTGTTATTACATTTTGAGTGAGTGCTTCATACTGTTATGTATCATTTTGAGTTTTAAAATGAACAATAAAGGTTATTTGAACAGTTTAGTGAACTTATTTTTACCTAGAGAAATGAATCATGTAATGTATCAGCTCGTTTGAATTCAAGACAGGATAATGAATTATAATTTTTGGTCAGTTATTGGATTTTGATTCAGACCTTTGAAACTAACTGGCACAATGTTTATTGTCAATTTAACAGCTTAATTGAACACATTTTACAATTTTATTAACATAAATATTATCAAACAAGAAAGAGGGCATACTGCAAAATAAGTTTTAAGATTTTAAAACTTTCCTCACCAAGAATTCCAACCACCATACAGCTTTGGACACAAAAAGACAAGCTGCTTTTCACAGAGCATCATTTACCTTTCTCTGAGGTGTAAAAACTACACAGAACGTTCTTCCAGCTCTACAGCAACAGTTAAGGGAAGCTTGGTTTTCTTACACAGAGCCCTGACCTCAGCCTCACTAAACATCTTTTGAAATTGAGGGTTTTTAAACCAACATCATTGCTTAGACAAGCGAACACTTTTTCGACTGAATGGGCACATCTTAGTAGAGACAGACTTTAGTCATTTAAAAACCCTTGCAGAGCTACTATTTTTAAAGCTGAAATGTGTTTTTTTATTGGGCTTCCCAACAAGCTTCTGTAAAAGTAACTTTGACCATTTTGTGTATATTGTACTACTGTGAAATTACAAAATCATTTAGTTTGATAAAGGATTAACAAAGAAACAGAGAAAGGGTTAAGAGACAAAGAATACTAAAATATCAGAGCAGTTAAAAAATGAGACCTTTAGTTACATGCATGATGCCCACATGAAATAAAAATGCCTACGTCAAATTGAGGAGACCTTTGATAATTAAAACTTTAGTGATCTCTTTGTGTCCAAGCTGACTTGTAATCAGTGTGTGCTGATGACATTGTCACGTTTTCTTCTGCCAAAGCACAGGTAGCGCATGAATATTTGTCGTACGGCGTCGTCTCTCAGCCCGTAGATGAGCGGGCTCAGGCAGCGTGGCAGAAG
>JAYDZF010000012.1:14530330-14540656 GCA_034509105.1 Microcambeva barbata
ACATGTGGTTAAAACTGTTTTATATGAAACTTAAACAGTTGTAATAATATGCCAAAATGTGTATTGTCTGCTTAACTTGACATTTATTAATTTATTCATTCATAAATTATGCAGTTTGTAAGGAATTTCACTTCAGATGTAAGAATGGCCTCTGCAAGCCCAAACACTTTTACTGCGATGGAGTGGATGACTGTGGCGATAACACAGATGAGGAGAACTGTGGTACTTATGGATCCATACTAGTGTAGCTCAGTCTCTTCTCAAAGTTCAGTGAATACAGTCATTGTTTTGTTCTGTCTGCAGGTCACTGTGAACCTGGGCAGGTTAGCTGCCAAAATGGCAGATGTGTCTCTGAGCAGATAAAATGTGATGGAAATGATGACTGTGGGGACGGAACTGATGAATCTGAGTGTGACAAAAGTAAGTCAATGTACCACATCAACATCATTTAGGTTTAAACTGGCTTCAATGATCTCCAAGTGAGAAAAAAAACATTCTTCTATAGGAAATTGACCATAAATCGCTTTATTTGACTGGCTTGCTTTATGTAGTTTGCAGGATTTACCCTCAAATCATTTATTTTTCTATGCTTTTTGGATTTTTAACTGCCTGGCTATAAACTACCACTTCTGTGGTCTGCATAGAACCCTGGTCTTATCCTTATTTTACATGTTTGAGTTAACCTGCTTTAACATTTTATATTTTCTGACGTTGTGAGATTTGGTGGATAAATTCTAGCCTTTTTTCTTCCTTACATTTTCTCCCTTCACTGAATTGTAAGTGTATATTAATCATATTTATTACTTGCTTGATGTGTTGTGTTTTTTATTTATTTATGCCTGTGTTTAGCTATAGTTTTAAGCTGCTCCGAGTTCACCTACAAGTGTAAGAACGAGAAGTGTATCAGTAAGCAGTATCCTTGGTGTGATGGAGAGAAAGATTGTGACGATGGATCAGATGAAGCAGAGTGTGGTGAGCTTATTTTGTTTTACACTCTGTATTACTTTTTCAGTATCTAGAATGCAGTGCATTGTGGTGCCGGTCCCAAGCCCAGATAAATTATGGAGGGTTGTGTAAGGAAAGGCATCCATTGTAAAAGTATGAATCATGTTGATCATGATCAGCTGTGGTGATCTCTAGAAGAAAAAGGATTACTGTTTCAGTTTGTGCTGGTTCTGTGCAGATTGTGGTACAATACCTTACAAGAGCTCTCGGATTGTGGGTGGTGAGATTGCCAGTGAAGGCGAGTTGCCCTGGCAGGTCAGTCTCCACCTTAAGGGCAGAGGTCATGTCTGTGGTGCCTCTATTATCAGCAACGGCTGGATTATCACTGCTGCACACTGTATACATGAGACTAACAGGTAAAGCTTTATGGTCGCACTTTATTTAAAAGGTTACTAGGAGCAGTACTAAAAGATTCAGATTAGTAAATTATCTCTAAAGTGGTAAAAATATGGCATTTTTCTTACAATGAAATATAATAATGTACCATAACCTTTTATTTTTGGCATTTGGCCGACGCTCTTATAAAGTACGACTTAAATTAGAGCTTGTGTCATGTGAATTTTTTAACCCCAGCTAAACAGTACACTGTATTTGTATATATGAGCAGATATTCTCCGGCGGAGCAGTGGGATGTGTACCTAGGTCTGCATACTCAGGGAGAATCCAACACATGGACAGTACAGAAGAGTGTGAAGCAGATAGTCTGCCACCCTGACTACAACCCTGACAGCTTTAATCATGACATAGCTCTGATGGAGTTGGATGGCTCTTTGATCTTTGACCAGTACATCTGGCCCATCTGCCTACCTTCACCGACACGTGTCTTACCCTTTGGCCAGTCTGTGTGGATTTCAGGCTGGGGCAAAATCAGAGAACATGGACGTAAGTAGAAATATTTTAATATACATTAATAACATCTTTAACATCTAAAATTCAAGTGGCTAAACATTTTACTCATCTTCAATGCTTCAAAAATTACATTATTTAGGGAGTAGATTGTTGCATTTCTGATTTACTTTTGTCCAAAGCATAACAGCCATGGCCAATGTGAGTGCTGTACATGGATGCAAAGACAATGGGGTTTTCGAGATGACTAATTATCCTTGTTCCTGGTTAAGATTTAGCAACAGTGCTTCACAAAGCAGAGGTACGGATCATCAATGATACAGTCTGCCATCAGCTGATGGGTGATGAGATCAGTTCTGGAATGATCTGTGCAGGACTTCTGAGTGGTGGTGTGGATGCTTGTCAGGTACAAAAAGCAACTGTGTACTTAATTACTGTGTACTTACTGACTTCCTATATATGTATTTAAAAATCCTTTTTGTTCACTCTCAGGGCGACTCGGGCGGGCCGATGACCTACGTGGACGCAGGCAGCAGGTCATTTTTGGTTGGAGTGGTTAGTTGGGGGGAAGGCTGTGGTCAAAAGGAGAAGCCTGGCATCTACACACGGGTTACCAAGTACCGGAGCTGGATCAGGGAACAGACTGGAGTGTAAATGTGTAGTCAGTGTAAATGTGTAATCTTATTTTTGACTGCATTGTTTGTATTGAAAAGTGAAGGTGGGTCAGAAGTAATGAAGAATGTTATATTGAGGTGCAGGCAGGATAGGTGGTTGTGTGGTAAAAGGGGATATACCAGAGTGAACAGGAATGTTTACAAGCAAGAAGTGATGACTTTTTGGATATGGTAGCATTGAAGAAAAGACAAGACTGGGAACTGGAGGTGGCAGATATGAAGATGCTGTGACATGACTTTGTGTATGACAAAGATGGACAGGAGTAAGCACGAGTTTATTGGGGGAAAAAACATGTAGCAGAAGATCTTATCTAGACCGACTTACAGATGTGCTTTGACAGTAAACATTACCTTACTTGAGTTAAAGCAGACAGAGAGGCAAGGTTGATATGTACAGCTTTTCCTAATTTAACCTCTTTTCTGCCCCCTCAGAAAAAGTGTAAATCATTTTTGAATTTTGTGCCTTTTACTGCATTATCTTGGAACTGGATCAGAATTGTCTGGATGTATGTCAAATACACATTTTCATTGTAAGGAATTTATAACTAATTTGAACTGGTGCTTCTATTTCTTTATAAAATGTATAAAGGTAATTTATACCAGGATTCTTTTAATGTGCTTTGGAAGTATTGAATAATCTCTTTTGTTATTATTTTTGTCATACAATCAATATTTAATTAAAGAGAAATACAGATTGTTTTCGGTCATATTTTCACATTTTGACAATATGACTTATTTCTGGGACAACTTGTGTTTCTTGTGTTTATAATAAAATGTCTTTATACATTTGTTTTATATATTTATTTATTAACATACTGCATAATTTAAAACAACAATCAGTTGGATATATTGTTTAATTAATCCTTCATTTATTATAAGTGAAAGGGTAATTCTACAAAAAATATATCCATATACGTTTTGCCATATTATACATTTGGATAGGACACTGACTGTTATGGTACATGAAACAAAAATAGTAACGTAAAAAATTATGTGAATATAGTAAATGTTTAAGTAGTGCCCCAGCACCTAGACACGGAGCGTGAAAGTATTCAGCTCACTTCAACCTACAGTTCATATTAACCCCGTTAATTACCGTACGCGCTATTCGTTTTACATCCACAACAGAAGGTGGCGATATCCCATCGCAGTTTTGTTTTCCAAACGCTGTCGAACGCAAAGAAGAAAAAACAGACTACGCTAGCATTTGCTAGCAAAAGTAGCTATCTGATGTTTATTATTTACCGGCGTATTGCTTATTTATTCATGCTTTTTGTAAGTTTATTTTTTATTATCTGTCGGAAATAGTTAGGTAGTTAATACCTCAATTTTGTAGCGTTGGCTATATTTGCAAAACCGTTTTAAATTCTAACAAGCAACGCAAATTCATAATAACAAGCTAGATACATCTCAATCTGCAACTCACATCGTATATGTGCAATAACTGACTAGACCTTGTACTTGTGTAGCTACGTACTTCACAGCAGTCCAGTACCAAGACTTTTATAGAACTGCATTATTTAGCTATATTGCTTTTGTGTGTACGGAAAGGTTGTCATTTTTTTCATGACTCTAGCTGATTTTCTACGCTTATGATGGGCAGTGGTAGCCTTCTTAAATCCAGAGAAAATATTGAAATCCCAAGCCAGCTTTTGTCAATGTTTTTTGAAGTGTATTTACCATTTACAAATTTCCCTGATTAAAAAAGTGATTATATATTACTGTGCCGAAATGCCCTAACTATTAACTCCTGTGTGTCATTGTTTTGCCAATTCAAACATTGAGGTTGAAAGATAGAATGACATTCCCATATCTCTCACTGTCTTTAAAAGTGATTTAAAAACGTCATCACCTCTTTACTAAGCACTTAAGCTTACATGTACTTACCAATTCTTTTAATTATTTATTTAAAAACTGAGTTTTAGCATTTTTATATTTTTGTACTGTTCTCTGATAAAACTAGAAGCTTTTGTTCAAGTTGCACTGGATAGAGCTTATTGTTCAGTCAGTTCATTCCACAACTGTGTGTTCTTTTAGGCATTCTGAAAGATGGATTCTTTGGATCATATGCTGACGGACCATTTAAACCCGGGCATGGGTCGCACTGATTATGTAATGGAGGAGTGCATGCTGGGAAACTGCAGAGTTCGTATTCCTGAAGATTTTCTGGAAGATGTAAGTAGCAGATCTACACCTATGCAGTAGATTGCCATTGAAAGTTGTATGGGTTTTATACATGTATTGACATGCTAAGGGATACCAGATTGAGATCCACCGTATTACATCTAAGAATATTTTGTGTGTGTGTGCACAGCCAGAGATTTTCTTTTCTGTGATGAGTGGAAGCACCTGGTCTGAGGTTCTATCAGAGTCACAGAGGCAACATCTCCGTCAGTTTTTACCACAGTTTTCAGAGAATGACACTTCAGACCAGGACCAGGTTATCAGTGACCTCTTTAACAACCAAAACTTCCACTTTGGGAATCCTCTTCACCTCGCCCAGAAACTCTTCAGAGGTAGCTCTCTTGTACTCCCAACAATTGGTTTTCCACTTTTTTTCCTCAATTGTTGACCATAGAATCAACTGGATAGCCACAACCTTGGCTTCATTGTTTTTATGCTACCTTTAATTGTTTTGTTTTCAGATGGCTACTTTAACCCAGAGGTGGTTAAGTACAGGCAACTCTGTGCCAAATCTCAAAGAAAACGACAAATCTACTCACTCCAACAGTACTACCACAATCTACTCAAGCAAATCCTTGTTTCTAGAAAGGTATGTTGAATAGGATGAGATGTAAAATTCATATTGAATGTTTTGTCCTCTATTCTCTAGTAGTTTTAATGTTTACATGCAGGAGTTGCTGGATCTGGCAGTTCAAAGTGGTCCTGAGCTGCCAGTGAAACGTCACTGCCCTCTACCTTCCCAAAAAGAATTGCGAGACCAGAGGGTCAGAGACAGAGTAAATCGGATAATGCGAGAGGTGAAAACTGAGTGTGGCGACACCAGCGTGTCTTCTGATGATGATGGTAAGTCTAATTTAAAAACACTTGTTGGAAATATTGTGTTCAAAACTGAACTAAAGAAACTTTTTTTGCAGACACAGAATCTTGGCTTGCAGAACCTACATCCCCTTCTTCCCCAACACCAACAATTTCTCTCAGAGTACTTCCCAGTCTCTACACCCAGGACATGAAAACTATTGGTCAGTTCTCTTTCTCATGACGTTTCAGGGAAGAAATTGTATAAACGTTAAAATGTTATTCTTGAGCTTATCTCAGTCTCACTTGCATCTATCTCTCAGTTGCATCATTACTGACACAAAGAAGATGTGTTTTCTGTCATGTATTAACATAATAAAGGTTGACATTTAAACTGAATTCTATACTCATAAAAGACTAAAATAGTTTTTGGCCACACACTGAAGCAGGTTTGATAAAAAAGAAGCATTCCACCCAGACTTCGTTCATTTGCAGAAGATTAACTGAGTTCAAACCTCAATCAAAATCACATTGATGAGTCATTTAGGTCTCTTGCTCTGAAAATGTAGTCTCAGTAATCAATATAAGTGAAAACCCAGAGCTGTAATCTTGGTGAAGTGAGATTGCACAGAAAAAACCCCAAATACATGGCAATACTTGGGACACATTTTAACATTATATTAATTTGTTGAGTTATAATTAACTTGCATATTATTAAATACCTGAAGGTCACTTTGGAGGGTCTGTAGGTTTACCACACATGGTACATGTGTGTCTTTTCATTACAACTCACTTTAACATCACAATCTGTTATTCTTCTACATTTTCTGTTCAAAATCATCTAATTAAAGGGTTTTTACCAACACATTGTTTTTGTCACATAATTCAAAGACAGTTTGAAACATGTTCAGTTGTCTTTCTTTAATAATATTCAATTACTGGTGTTTGATTTTTATACATTCAGACAAGCCAGAACTTGGGGAGAAGGATTTGAAAGCCATGCTGAGAAGACACAGAGAGAAACGGAAACATCAACCAGTTAGTTAAACCTTTTTTTCTGTAATTGACACTGATGCGGTGAACTATGCTTATCATGTTTTTTTTAAGAAATATGATTTATAAAGCCTTAAACATTCCTATATAGCTGTTCACCTTAAGCACTCCATTAGTAGGTCTGATATTGAAATTAAGCAAGACAGTAACATTTTTTCCATTTATTCCATGTTTAGGATCATCCTGACTTAATGACGTCTGAGCTTCACCTGGGGGACATCATATCAAGAGTAAATATCGGCCGAAAAGGATCAAGCATGGGTGAGATTTCAAAAAATCACAACCGGGTGCATATAACAGCAACCCAAATATACAAGTTTGCTGTATTTTAGAAAATGAAAACATAAAAATGGTAATTGAAGTATTCACAAAAGTTTGCACTCTTTGATAATCTGATTACCTACGTATAAAGTGGATTAGTTATTTGATTGTTTGAGTGATGATAAGATTAATCTCTGCTGTACAGCGCTGATAGACCTGGCCTTGCCTAAGAAGAAGATGAAGGAAGAGAAAAAGAAACGAAAAATAAGGCCCATTAAAACAGAATCCGACGATGGCTGTGACGGTCCGACAGCGGTGGCCTCTATGCCTGCTACCCTCTCTGAAACTTCCAACCCCCTGCAGATCATCAAAGAAGAGTAAGTCTTCTTAAATAGGGGCTAGGAGAGATATGGGTTTAGAACAACTGATTAACACAAATCTACTCTGTGTATTTCAGAGTAATAGAGGAATCACAGACAAGCCCCAATACTGTGCAGGAAATAGCTATGAGCTTTTTTCATTTAATGGAAGACATATTTAAGCAGGAGAACATGGCATCATCTTCCCAGGTGAACTCACTGAACGTCTTTTAATATCTGAAAATCTTTATAAAAAATACCTTAAACTGTATTTTTTAAGTATTACTCCAATGCCATTACACTTCAACTGTATTTTCATTATAGGCTTATACGACTTTATTCTTAAAATTAAATCTTTTCTTTCCTATGGCGCTAATACGTCCTCACACCGTTTAGATGTTAACTAGCCAAACAGCTATTTGCTAACATTGGTCAGGTAAATAGTTAGCTGCCAACTCCAGATTTTTACTTTATTTACCATAAAACGATTACATTTTTAACGAAAGGCTTTTGTGAAAACCTCGTTTTTTACTTTACAGATCGAGGAAAAGGTGCAGCAGTGGCAGGTCTCTCCCGCGAGTGCCCTGAACCCATGGTTCTCTGTGGCCCCCTGCTGGTCTGAGTTGGTAGTTTCTGCTCTTCAGTTTCTAGCTGGGGAAAGTAAGTGTAAGTAATGTTTGTTTTCATCTCCTTTGATCATGCAGATTTGCGTTGGAGAATATGTAGTTTAACACTGAACATTTCCTTGTTGTGCAGCCGGTTCTATGGTGCTTCCCACTGGCTTCACTCCTTATGTAGAATTCAGAGAGCTCAGTCAGCAGTGGAAATGGACGGGTAAGATAGTTTTGCACTTGACATGCATGGTACATGTATAAAGCAAAGAGGGAAGTAAAGAGAAGCTTACACTTTTGGGCATCATACATAACGTAATATCTATAAAGGACATACTAATAATTTTTTTACTGGTGTCAAACAATTATATTTCTAAAATAATTTATAACATAACACTGACTTCATCAATGATTAACAGTTGGTTAAGTAGCTATTCTAACCAACTTCATGGTTCATGTAGTGAGGTTACACAGATGTTGCAGTGATAATATATTTTCTTTCATTTTTATGAATGAACTTAGCCATTCTTATTTATAATCGTTAAAGCCTTTATTTCTGTAAGATATTAAAATGTAAAAATATTTTTAAAAAATCTTTTTATCTTCTTATATTTTAGGATCCAGTCAGGATACAGAGAAAGATCTTGGTGCACTCTGCGGCCTTTGGCTGGAGTCAAAGGACAATGTCATAATTAAGGTATCTTGGTGTAAAATAGATTTTGTGTATTAATTACAACACTGTTGCCACTGTAGCCACCTTATCTATTTACTTTGGTTTAATGATCTGAACCAGGGTGGCTACATTTTTGCTATGTTCTTTTTCACATTACTATCAGCAGGAAGGCGAGGAAGCTGCTGAACTGACTCCTCCAGCTCCCAGAGTGTGAGTAACAAACTTTTAAAATCTCTTCATCTTTCTGCTGCTCCAGTTTGGGGTCACCACAAACATCTTGTATTGCTGCTATGAACCATCTTCTACCTCCTGCCGCCCCTCCCCAGGGATCCCATTTTAGCCCCGTTCTCCAGACGAGCAACTTGATGAGCAACTTCCACCCCTCTTCTGCAAATGCTTTAATCATCGTAATCTCTGCTGGTATGCTTATCATGCTGCTCCACATCAGTGTGTATGTTGTTTTCTGTTTCAGCTGGACTGATTATGTGGTCAGACCCAGCACTGGGGAGGAGCGGAACGTCTTTCAGGACCAGGTTTGTACACCGTGCTTATCCAGTATCTGTGTGTTTGAGCCTGAACCTCATTTATTTATTTAGCTCCTTTGTGTTTTTAAATGATAGGAGCAGCAGCGCTATGATCAGCCTCACAAGGCTTTCACCTTCCGAATGCACGGGTTCGAGTCTGTAGTGGGACCGGTCAAGGGAGTTTTTGATAAGGAGACTTCACTGAATAAAGCCAGAGAGCACTCGCTTTTGCGCTCTGACAGGCCAGCCTATGTTACCATCCTCTCCCTGGGTAATGTGGTTTTAAGGTTTTAAAGAGGTTTTAATGAGACCAATAAGCACCACAATGAAATGAGTATTTGCATGCTCTTCCTGTGTCCTCGTGGGTTTACTCCGAGTGCTCCAGTTTTCTACCAGAGTCCAAAAACATGCTACAGGTTAATTAGAGAGACAAAAATTTCCACGACTGAATTTAATATAAACTTGTGAAAAGATGAACCTTGAGTAATGAATAACCATGTGTCTGTCATGAATGTAATCATGAGTGTAGAACATGATGTTAAAATCCTGGTATAGACCAGCATAAGATCTTCAGTGGCTTAGTAACAGGTTATTTTAATTTTCATGTCAGGTGAATTCTAACTCCTGTCCACGTTCCCTTGGAGATAAAGACATAGTAACTGGACAGCAGAGCAACAGGCTGACCGCTCTGAAAAATCCTGGTTAAAATTACTGGTTAAATATCTGTGGTCAGACACATGGCGTTGTATATCCATGGAACAGTTGATGGTTCGTCAGAGCTATTTTGACAGTATGCTAGACATGTGTTCCAAATGTTTTGGCTTAGTTGTTTAATTAATCAACGGCATTGATCTGTTGGTTGGCTAATTGCTTTTATTCTATGTCATGTTTGAGGCTCAACCTGTTCCTCTTGTGTTTCTCAGTGCGCGATGCAGCAGCCAGGCTGCCTAATGGTGAAGGTACCCGAGCTGAGATCTGCGAGCTACTCAAGGATTCTCAGTTTCTTGCACCTGACGTCACCAGTGCCCAGGTCCATAGCCCCAGACTTTTACCTCCATCTGTTCCTGGTTCATTTCGGGGCTAATTTCCTGACTTTATGCTCCATACAGGTGAACACTGTTGTGAGTGGAGCTCTCGACCGTTTGCACTATGAGAAGGATCCATGTGTGAAATATGACATTGGGCGCAAACTCTGGATTTACCTTCACAGAGACCGGAGTCAGGAGGAGTTTGGTAATATTCAAAGCAGCCACGGACACATGAGAACCATTGTGAAAGATTTTCCACCAGTGGTGCTGTGTTAGCTTTCTGTGATGTTAGTCTAACCCCACATGTAAATGA
>JAYDZF010000012.1:14708419-14718647 GCA_034509105.1 Microcambeva barbata
ATGAAACGTCAATCTTCACTCGACACAGATCAAATAGAATACATAAGTTTATTGTTTAATCAAACTATCACTATCATCCTAGTGGCTAGGTACCTAAAGGAAAATTTAATATCTCCAATTATCCGGACTGCATGTTTTTGGACGGTGGGAGGTATCCCATGCGAACACGACGAGGACATGCAAACTCCTCACAGAAAGGACCCGGACCTGGGGATCGAACCCAGGACCTTCTTGCTGCGAGGCGACAGCACTGCTCACTCTTTTTAATGAGAACAGTCTATGATGGGTCATATCGTACATATTAAACAAACAGGATTAATTTGCACAAACTGAAACATTCGTGATAAACATAGTGGACAAGAGACTGTCTAATGAGATTTTCTCTCCAATGCCCAATACCTAGTGAGTGTTTGGATTTTCTTCACCTACAAAGTTTTTAAGTCCATGGTACCATAAGTCCATGGGTTGCTAAGGAATGCTAGGAAACAGTGTCAGAAAGAAGCATTGTGATTACAGCACCAACAGAGGATGTTATGTATCTACAGCTATTCAGAAGAACCATGTGGAATTTAGTTAAATATTCATGACCCTGTTACAGTAGTTAAGGTCAGATGGCTTCTGTTGTCATCTTCCCAACATATAAAAGCCCCTCTCTTGAGCAGGAACAGGAAATCAGCCTGTTTTATTGATAGCATCAGTAAATGAATACAGGATGACGGACTGGTACAGGCATGTAACAATGCGTATTCTGTCTGACCTGCTGGAATGTTCAAATAGCTTCATGCACATTTGTACAGTTGGAAAGTGTGCAATTTATTTCTACTGTATATTTTGAATCATTTATAAATCTAGCTTTTGTATCTCAGTTGTTAAAAGTGTGCATCACATTTTTAAGGTGTTATTCTATTAAGTGTAAATTTTAAGAGCGCATCCAAAACTGTATGTGGGAAATTTAATTCAATTTTTACTGTCATTACCAAGAATCTCAAATGTTTTAAGCTTTGCTTGCTCAGGTCCAGTTTAGTGCTGACTAGCCACCATGGTCTCTTCCACATCGATCCCAAGACGTCTCTGAGTCCTGATGTTTCTGCTTCTGATGTGGCCAGTGCCATCATTGACATGGTAGTACGAATGCCACTTGATAATTCTGCTCTTATTTCTGAGATCCAAAGTGTAGAAAAAATGATGCATAAGATTAGATTTGAAGGTAGTGGGACCAAAACAGTGAAACCTCTTCTGTACGAATCATTTAATTTAACGTCTGGTTTAATTTCACCTACAGATTTGTAGCAGTGCACAGTTCATCCTGCAACGTGTGGATCACACAGGGGTGTAAAAAGTAATTGTCCCCTTTCCGCCTGCCTTCACTGAATGATTTCACATCGTGTAAATGACACATTTTGCATAATTTAAATAGTTAATTATGGAAATTACGACATAAAATAAATTATTAAATAGTTAAAAAACTAAGTTTATGTCTGTAAACTGAGTTTTATAGTAGGAATGATATACCATCATCTCACCAGTACATTCTGCACCAGTGTAATTTGATAATGTGGATGTGCTTAGCTGCTATTAGATGTAGAAATGCGTGCTGTTTTTGAAATATTCACTTTCTGTTAGAAAATTCACTTGGAGGATGGATGTCCCTGTTGAGCCTAGTTCCTCTTGAGGAATTTTTAGAGAGTTTTCCTCACCAATGTCACCCTTAGTTTGTCCAACAGGAGTCCTAAATCCACAATTGCTTCCATTATAAAGGCTGTGAATGTGTGTTGCTTTGGGTGCTGCATTACAGAATGAACTTATTTTGTCTGACTTTAGGCAATGTTGCATAGAACAGTTGGCTTTAATTCATTCATAGTGGTACTAAAGAAAAACTGACTTTATCCTTAAAGGCTGGATCCCTGGGCCTGTGTAATTTACTGTGCTGTCACCCAAGTGCCCGTGTAATATCTTGTGTTTAATAATTAAACTTCATTCATGGTAGTCAGTTGGAAACAAAGGAATGACTTCTCTGTGTGTGAGAATGGGGTTTGGGGATGTAAGTTATAATGTTGTGGATGAATAATGGAGCGTGATGATGTTGCTGATGATTGGACGGTGGGGCATATGTGTGGAGGAGGTCGGTGTGACTCACCCAGGAGGAGTTCAGTCTGCCCTGCTGGTGCACTTGATGAATCGTGATGTAGCCTGGTCAGAAAAGCTGAAATGAGGTTCTAGATGAATTCAGGACATTCTGTCTTAGTCTTTCTTTACACAAAATATTCAAAAATCCTTGACTAGTTGATATGCTAAACATCTTTGGTGGTGTTCATGACTTCAACCCCTGATCAGTGAGCATGCTTCGGGATGAAAGAGTCTGAATCTTCTTGATGCATGAGTCCTGAGTCTTGTTTAGTTTGGATCTTCTTAATGTGCCAGAGTTATTCTAGAGTTATTCTTCTTGATAAGAATTTGAGACCATGACTAAGTTTGACTCATGTTAATTAGTGATTCCTAATTAGATGGTATTGATAGTCTTACACATCTACTTTTTTGGATCTTTTTGATACAGAGCTCTTTAAGAGAAAGGCCACCCTTATACAAGCCAAATGAGCCCACAGTCATGAATTGAATAGGGGAGGGTAGCATTTCACTTATTTATGGTAAAATATGTCAGATGAATGTTATCGGTAGAGAAGATGTGATTGTGCTGGTGGTTTTGTTGGTTGATGTCTCAAGGTAACCCTACCAGCCTGAAAGTGGAACAGTTCAGCTAATTTGGGATGGGACTTTGGGTTTAATAGAGGTAAAACCAGGACAGTTTGAAATGATGATGGTACAATACCACTTTGGCTTGTTAAGGAGTGAAGGACATTAAAACGTGGATTGCTAAACGAGCTGAACCAGCTGTTAATCCCACAGCCTGGTTATTATTGTAGTGCATTTACTTTTTCTTTTTTCATATCTTCTCTATTTTGTGTTGCTTGTGAAAATAAAACTTCCTTTTGGTGAGACTTTCTGGAGTCCAGCCTGATCTTAGTGAGGAGAAATCCTCTCAATGGAAGGCGCTTTCACTCTCAGCATTCGTACACCACTTCATAAGCAGGTTTGCATCTTCTTGATAAGAGTTTGACCCCTTCAATACATTTGACTCTTTTTGATTAGAGTTTGAATAGTGATGAGTGAGTTTGAATCTTCTAGATGACTGAGACGAGTGAGTCTGACCCCTGACGGGTTAGTCTGTCTCTTGATGAGTGATTTGATGAGACGTTGTCATGTTGAAACATGAATTGTTGCCCCCGTCTCAGTTTGTGTGTGCTCTGAAAGATCCACAGTCAAGTCTTAGGACATTATGGCATGGGAAATGAAACATGAATCATGGGCCCTTGGAGTCTCAGGCGTGTGCGTTTGCAAACTACCAGAACCCCGTTTAACTTCATCGGCTGCAGGGGAGCTGTGGGGGAAACCCACACAGAAATGAGAGAACATGTAACCTTCACATAGAGGGGGCCCGGACGGGCTTACCCGACCCTCTTGCTGTGGGGTGACATTGCTAGCCACTAATCCACCCTGCCGCCAGTCAAACAACAATAGCATTTATTTATCATGCTCCTGCACCTCATTCTTACATTCATCCAACAGGCTTTCTTTTCAGGTTTTTGGACTAAACGATTTGTCCACTACATAGTGTGATGAAACAACAACTGTTCTATTGCATGTAGTGCATAGAAGTGCAGATTTGCCATTGTGATCCAGAAATTTCATTTCATATTCAGTCGGTCTGTTGTGTGTTCCAAACCAATGTGTCTAATCCATATTAATTGATTGCAAAGTAAATTGGTGTTCGATTTTGAGTATGCAAGATAGTCTTTGACCTCGTGGACTCAGCATGGCAGTCAATCTGACCTCCTATTTCCCTTCTCTCCGCCTCTCTGGCTGGCCCGTTTCCTTCTGCGGCTCATCTTTCTGCTGCCCATTGATGCAACGCACTCAGACATCTCCTGCCCGGCTCCCCCACTCCCATTAAAAATGCATGCCCCGGCCATGAGATACTCCCATACTGTACTCCATCCTCCTATCCAGGAAACTTCCCCTCACACCCTCACCTCCCTCCATTCATCTCTGCTTCAAGACTCGGATCAATTCTGGTCAACATTTCTATTAGTGCATCTGTATTTCTGTCACTCTGTCTGCACTATATCACTTCAAATTAGATTTATCCGGCTGTTGGTGTCAAGGTGTCAGGCTGGGAACGCTGCAGTGGACCACGGTGGCCTTTGCATGGGCCAGGAGGGACACAGACTGTCACTTCCTGAAGGTTGAAAAGATGGATTAGAAGTCCCTGAGCTGTGTCGTCCTGCTGCAGCTTCGCTCCTACTCTCACTGATTTTATATTAGTTTGACCGACTATATACCTGCACAGCTGATCAGCTCCTCTCACCTGCAACCAGTTGGTGTCAGTGCAATGATCAGAACGGTCTGGGCAGAAGAGCAAAATCAAAGGTTGATGATACAAGAGGTTTATGGTTGACAGAGGAAGACTGGACTTCAATCATTTCATAGTCATCATAAACTTCATACATTATTATATTGAGTATATGATAATGTGGAAGCTCAAAAAATATACAGAGTGCAGTTCTGTGTAAACAAGCAACCTTATTGGTAATTGTGTTTGATATATCTGGTGATCTATGGCCATATAAACAAGGCTGAGGCACCTATATTATCTATTAAAAAGCTAATTGTCCTAATTTTGAGATAAAATACGTCCAGATATTCAAGTCCCTTTAAAATGAAGAAGATATTTAAGCAGTGATGATGAAAGCAGTACATCAGTGGCTAGATGTTGAACTAAAAACCTGTTTTAAACTAGTGGCATTAAAATGTTGTTTCACCAGTGGGGAAAAAATTATCACAAAAGAAGGTGCCTAAAATTCTTAAGAAAAATGCCGAGTTGTAAATGACCGAGTACACTGTTTGTTTTCAGAGCATCCTACCCATTGTCCAGTAAAAAGCAGTCGACACTACAAAACCTTTCCTTGTCAGCAATACCTCCAGGATAATGACTAGCCATTTAAAGCCTAATTGAAAGGCGTGTAGGCTCATTCAGCTCCGCGGTGTGCACAGCAATCAGATCCAGTGCATGAACACCATCACTAGGCGGAGAGCTTGTGAGGTGGTGAGTTAGGAAGGTAGTGGGCAGCAGAGAACTGTTGGATATAAATAGAAAGATGCATTAGCAGCAGATTGAGCTGCAGCTTGTATAAGGTTTGCTGGTGCTGCTGAGATTGTACTGATGCTGAGCTGTTTCATGTCCACCTGCACAGACTATAAATACATATTTCAAAATACTTGGCAAAACAGTAGTCAAACATTAGATTGTTAACTTTTACATAATTATAACGATACAAGCAAAAAATATGTGGACACCCTCTACTGCACATCAGCTTCCTGCAAAGCTCATAAATGTTTGTGTGTTTATTCAATGCCAAAGGGGATAGACGGAAGCAAACTGTTCTAAGAATGATGGACACACCATTTCTGCCACACCAGGTATAGTAAATAGATATGGTTAAGGGGGAAAATCCATAAATTATCCTGGTCAGGATTGTGGTGGGCCTGATTAATTTGGCGAAATGTAGGAAACTCACACAGACAGGGAGAACATGGAGCATGATTTCTGAGTATCTGAATAAAAAAGATGAAAATGAAACAAATGTAGGATAGAATAGAATAGCATATGGAAGCCGGGGTCATAACACAGGGTCGGCCACTATGGTGCGCCCCTAGAGCAGACAGGGTTAAAAGTGTTCCTCAAGGAACTGTAAAGCAGGGCCTGAATATGGGCCTGAATATGAGCCGCCAATCTCTGGTTAGTAGCCCAAGGGTCAACCCACTAGGCTGCCACTGTCTATAAAAAAATTACAAAATGGTTAAAAGCTTTTCAAGTGCAGCTGAAGCAGCAATCCACCAAAACCTATATTTGCATTCATACCTTTAAAGAACACCATCAAGGATCAGAAGACAATTTTGCATTCTTATTTGACATTTGTTTTTGAGTAGTTAATGGATGAAGCACCTCTGTTACAGGATATAATGAATAATACAAGGGGTGAGCAGAGAATGATGTTTGAGAGATAAAAGAGAAATAAAGATCACCATCGTCTCAGCACAAGCGTTATCACAAGCAACAGAGAACTGCAGTGTAGTGAATGTGGATTGTGTAATGAGTGGGGGGGGTCTTTTCACTGAGTATGTGCATCGTGATTGTGCGAGTGTGTGTGTGCGTGGTCTCTGTAATGTGTAGCTCTAAAATAAGACTCCGCATATCTCTTCTGTGGATGAAGTTTGGATTAGAGGTATTGGTGCTTAGAGGGCGAGGGCCTGTGAGGAGATACTACACTCGGAGAAAGTTGCAGACTAATAGGATCGGTTATGGTTAGCATTTCACCAGGAATATTGGATTTAAGAGCACAGAGCTCAGCTTGTCTGCTGATCCATTTGGAAGATGTTTTCTGTGGATATGTATTATACTATTATTAAATAATTATAGGATATAACTGAATATAAGATGACAATTTTAAGCTGAACAAGGACGTCAGACAGGAAACATCGTGTGGAGGAAACATTTTCCAGTCGTAGCCCAGTGGTTAGGGTACAGGACTAGTAATCCAAAGGTCGCCGGTTCAATCGCTACTGCCAGGTCTCTGCTATTGGGCCCTTAAGTCAGGTCCCTAACCCTAAATGCTAAAAATGTAAATTAAAATGTAAATTTTCTTGTCAATTTTTATTATTTGTAAGTCTTGCTGGAACACTGGATTGTCGTTCTGTGAACATCAGTTTTAACCTCAGTCACAACACACCTTCTGCAGACCAGACACTGCTTACACTTGCTCTAGTAATTAACGATGAAGCTTCTTTTCTTTTGGTTTGTTCTGTAGACATCATGATGATCTCTTGATCCATTGAGGTTCCATTTGTATTACAAATGAAATAACAGTTATTGACATGTCTATGTGAAAACAGTTGAGGATGCTGAATAAGTAAACCACACCATGAATATTTTAAATGAGGGCAATTGTGTAGTTTAATAAGCTGGCCAACTACCGATCAGATCCAGGGTTTGTATCACACAGATGATATTGTCTGGTCAGGCGTCTATACTGATTTGATTATTCATGTCGGCGTGTATGAACATCCCAGTCGTTAAGAAGTGTGCTCTCAGTCTGGTCCCAGTCCCTTTTAAAAATGAACTGGATTGCATTGACGGGCACATGAATCATATTGCTACATCGGGTATAAACATCAGAATGGTCCACTTTGGCGACCCATAGATGAAAGAGCACCCAAAAAGATAAATCTACCCTCCATCAAAAACAAACATAAAAAACTATTCATCTGGATGGACATTGAAATGCTGAGAGAACTCCTGCAGGTACAGTACATTGATCACAGATAGAGTGACATCATGGCATAAATAGACAGTCCACCAGCAGTTAAAATGAAAGTGCTAAAAACCCAATTGATTTTTTTCGCTTTACCTTCACCAGATGTTGCAAAGGAGGTAAGCTGTTTGAAATCGAGCTGTGTGGTGAAGCTTAGCTTTTCTTTCCAATAGTCGTTTCAGTGAAAATCTGTTAGCATGGCAACACTGCAGTTATTTAGTTTGACAATCAGCACTACAATTAACCGTCCAGCTGAGTCAATAACTGTTAATTGGATTTTCAGTGTACACATACACAAAGCTAAAGAGGAAGTGTTTTATACATTATATTTCATTCTATCTATCAGAATAATGGGTCAAAACATTTATTCCATGTTTCTTTAATTACCTCCTGGTTATATTAAGTAAAACGATATTTTAACGGACCAAAACATTCCTGCGCAGTCAAAAATATGGGATTGAATCATATTGAAGCCTAGTCATTAAACATGCATTGACTGGTTAGATAAATAACTTTAGATTAAAAGTACAAGGAAATTAAGGAAGACAATAATTGTTTAAGCAATAAAAAGTATGGATATTTGTACAATCAGAAATATATACAGTTGTGGAACAAGAGACCACTTAAAATGATTTTATTTAGTTTTACAATTTTGGGGTATGTGTTTGAGCACAACGACTAGTGTAGAATAAAAGTAGAATAAAAATAAAAATGTTTTCCACGTCTGTATATACCGTACACATATGTAAACTTCTGTCCAGTGTATGCATGTGTATACACATATACAGTCTAGGTAGTGGATAAAATGTATATTGAACATAGTGGTCAGTCATTAGAACAGTATTCTACTGTAAAGCATCAAGTTAGTGAGGGAAGGTAATGTTCACTTCACATCTGGGGGGCACGGTGGCTTAATGGGCACTTAGCACTGTCGCCTCACAGTAAGAAGGTCCTGGGTTCGATCCCCGGATGGGGCGGGGTGGTCTGTGTCTTTTATGTGTGGAGTTCCATGTTCTCCCTGTGTGTGCATGAGTTTACTCCGGGTGCTCCAGTTTCCTCCCAGAGTCCAAAAACATGCATCCTGGTCAATTGGCGAAACGACTGTGTTTGATGTTAATTTGTGAAATGATGAACCTTGAGTAATGAATAAACATGTGTCTCTTATGAATGTAACCAAAAGACAATAAAGTCCTAATAAGCCTACAAACAAACACACGTATGGCTCTGGAGGCTAAAGGATGCAGAAACTTTAAAACCATTGGGGTTGTAAACCTCTTCAGATTTTTTTCATCAAGCGTAACAGAAAGCAGAGAACATTACATCAGTCATAGCCTGTTGTTCTGTGTGGTTCACCTGTAGCATTTCCTTTAATGACTAGATGCTAGATATTAACGATCAGGTTTGTCCACTGTAGGTCGATTCTAATGAAAGACTCGGTGGAGATGGAGCATATTTCAACATCTCAATCTGTACTTTGATTACTCACTCGCAATTAAAAAAGCCGTAGTCACAGCGGCAATTAAGCCTCATTAGTGAAATCCAACCATTTGATATTTCTCTACATGTCTGGATATTAAACGAGGCCCGTTGCACCGAGTATCTTGATCCTATCTAGCTGTGAAAAGTTGTTAGAGAGGAGGTGGTGAGGCGTTCTGGTTCGAGCCCTCGGAGGAATTTGGGAAGCTGCATCTTAATCATTTGTCTCCCATCTGGCAGATAGATTAACCTCAGCAACCCTGACAACACACTCACAACAGCTGCTGGAGACTGGAGAGGAAATTAAAGTGTTAGAAGATACGGAGACGTGTCGAACAGATTACACACCAGAAACTCAGCAGCATTTTCTTCCCTGCCAGCTCTCACTTCACTTCATCATTTACATGCCCACTTTGTTCTGACAGAGACCCGTTAGTGAGCTTTAATCCATTCACTACAAGCTCCGTATTGTTGCACACTGAGAACTGCTTCAGATGATTGCACCGTTTGACGAGGTTCCCGGTGGAATAAACTAGAGATCAGGTTACCCAACCATGCTGTCAGCACTTCTCTTTGTAAACACGCCACCAAAGAAGCAACATGGCGGTCTGGGTCAAAGTCGGTTCTGAATGCTGGTTGGGTTTACAGGGTGTCCAAACTTTTTCAGTCAGTGCAACCTCTACAGCTAACATCTGCTGCATTCCAACTGCTTTGGAGCTTTTATTGAAACTACTAATTATCAATGTACACTACGTGGACCACAGTATTGGGACACCCTTCATATTTCTTACAGATATATTACAATTATTTCATGTCAATGATGCTTCTGACTTTAAGAAGTACCGTTCCTTCTTCAGTATGACAGTGGCCTGTGCACAAGGGTAGACAGGTTCAAATAGACTCCAGTGTTCTGCACCTGAACAGCTCCTGTGAAACTCTTTTTTTATGTTCAAGGGGGTTTTAATGGATTCCGGCCCGGATGCGTTACTGTGTTTCACTCAGTGATTCAGAAAAACTATTCTTGCTGGGGACGGACACCAAGGGTGCCCTGACAATATTAAGTTTGTTCACTGCTTGATAGACACAATGACATATTTTTACTTGATGAAAAACATTGTGTTTTCTAAATCGCATGTCAAAACCCTTTATCTATTATTCAAAAATCAACAATTTAGGTTATCATTGATTTAAGTGCATGACATGACTTGTGCTGTGGTAGCAATTACTGTGTAAATTTTAAATTTCAGTGGAAACTTTAGGACAAAGGGACGAAGCTGGTGCAGATCCGATTACGCTATATTTTTCTTTTTGGAAACGGAAGCAGA
>JAYDZF010000012.1:14718747-14732263 GCA_034509105.1 Microcambeva barbata
GGAAACTTTAGGACAAAGGGACGAAGCTGGTGCAGATCCGATTACGCTATATTTTTCTTTTTGGAAACGGAAGCAGATCAGGATGTGTCATTATTTTGGGGGATTACTAAAGACCAGCAGCTCTCCGGATGAGCTCTTAGCCAAGTTCATATGGAGCAGTACTGCATGTACAAGTGTTTAGTCCTGATCCTTTACCAACCATCTGCTTCTAAAACCCACTGCAATGTATGAGGCTATACATAGGGCTCATTCATTTGGTAAAGCAAGAGAAAGGGGGTAAAGGGGTTTGGGCATCAAAGCAGTCTTAAGAGGAGCAAATTTAAAATCTCGGTTTTCATGGATTTGACAAACAGCCCACCTCCATTACCTTTTAGAAGTCTATTTCTTTTCTCATGTCTGTGGGGGTTATTTTGGTTTCCTCTATATGCCAAACTTGCTTGTAGATCGGTTGCTCTAATTGTTCTTGGGTTTCATCGACTGGATGAGAGCATATTGCTGAACCATGAATTGGCGTTCTGTCGAAGGTGTATTTCTGACTGTAGGTTCAGAAGCAGGATAAATGGGTTCCAGGGATGCAGCAACAACGTGCACATGAGATTAGTGGGTAAATGCCAGTAGATAATCATTTGATGAAAAATACCACAGTTAAACAGTTGCTAAAAATGTTACTCAGGAGTTACACACTGCCCTATATTCTCCTTTCCCATTAAAGGCCCATCAACCAGCATGTGGTTATTTATAGCAGTAAGAAGAGTTAGTGTTTTCCAATCCCAGGGCAAACGTTTGAAGGTGTGTGTTTCATGAGGAAGGTCATCAGAGTAGATGTTCATCAATAGCATCAATAATATGATTCCACATGCCTGCTGTGTAAATTGAGATTAGCGACTGGCCTTTTGGTTTTCTTCATCTCATTAACTCTTACTGGTGCTGATGTTACTGCCCATTGATGTGCGGTTTTCCTATTTCTATTATTGTGTGCTGAACTGAAGCCAATTTTAAGCTTAACAAATATTTTTTCTGGTTTAAACGATTAAAGTTCATTTACAAATCATTAATTTAAAGTTTTTTAAAGAAAGATATGGTATAGCTAGTAGTTAGTCTTGTGCAACAGGTTTCACTTTGAGTTCTTTACGGTTTTGTGAGACGTTTTCAATCTAGTGTTTTCCACTTCCTTCTCTTTTTTGCAACACCCCACAGCTGTAGTCACAGCTTCTTTTCACCAGCAAGAGGTGAATTGTCATGAAAAATTGTATCACGTACATAGAGGTTTGATATACCCTCCATAAATCATTAACCACTGCACTACCTTTCTGCTAAAGCAAAGAGAAACCACACCATCCTCTCACTTAGACATGCCCACTTTTGCTCTTTAGATGCCTGGTAGGGCAAGAATTTAAACTCTCCATGGTATAGTCTAGCATGTTAGACCTCTGTGATGCCAGATTTCATAGTGCTTGGTATAAGGGGGGAATTTGTGCTGTTTTAGTAAAACTAAAACATTCATAAGGTCACAATTCCAGAGCTTCAAGTCAGGCTTCTTCACAGACCACTAGAGTTTGTTCATGTTTAACCCGCCACATACTTATGCAGACGGGGGGCTGTATTTAAGAGTGTACTAGTTTCTAATTTATTTTCTCTACGATTGAACGGTTTGATTCTTTGATTGTAAATGGCAGCAGTCCTGGAGGAGCAGAGAGGAACTCGTTAACTGCTCGTGGCTCCCAGCTGTGTGTACAGTGAAGTCATACCTTCCATGGATTGTTTTGCTCACTGCTGATGTCATCACTAGCCAATCAGCAGGCGGTGCAGCACAAGGCTCTGGATGCGGGGAAGATTTGCTCACGGACGCTCTGGCAACGCTCCGTCTCACATCACCACATCATTACCGGGGTTGGATTGGGTGGGAGAGATAGAGTGAGAGAGACGGGTGCAGAGAGTGGCAGATTCTGCAATTGAGAATCTAATCACAACCGTGAGGCGCATCATCTAACCAAACAGCTTTGATATGTGACCAGCATCAATATGCAAAGGCCTGAATATGGCAGCAAAGACTCGTAGCAGTATTTATGAGCACTATAGCTCATGGGCTCGGTTTCAGCAATCACAGACCTGTACTCGGGTGATGGTTTATGGTGTGCCACGCTAATCACCCTGGTCCATAGCTGTAGTATGTTATGGTAAATGAGTCAGTGCTTGATTTGTCTAGAAACCTCCAGCCAAGGCGATCTCAGGTCTATTTACGCCTTATCTTTTACCCCTACATACATTCTGTACATTCCTTAAAAAAATTAAGAGAACATCGAACACCAAGTCAGTTAATCTATAGGGATATTAACTGGCCACTGGTGTATATGTTTCTAAATCTTAATGTTCTCTAGTTGGACCTGTACCCATGGGCGAACTGGGATTCACCAGAATTTGCAGGTCCAACATAGCCCCCCTGTTTTCTCCACAGATGAGAGCAGGTCCACACTGAGCACAGGTGATAGATGTTAAAGAGTCTTGAAATGCTTTGAAGAGAGGTTTGTTAGTTGCTGCTGATTGACAGAAAAGTGTAACATTTTGTGTTACTGCAGGTGCCCACGGAGTAAGAGAGGAGCCCCAGTTTGTGACAGCCCGTGCTGGGGACACCGTGGTTCTGGGATGTGACGTGTCCCACCCGCTCAACGGCCAGCCCTACGTGGTGGAGTGGTTCAAGTACGGAGTGCCCATCCCCTTCTTCATCAACTTCCGCTTTTACCCTCCACATGTGGGTCCTGAGTACGCTGGTAAGGGCACATGCTTATTGTTGTGCATGTTTATTTTTTTCACAGGCGGGGCAAAATCTAAATCCACAACATATGAAAGTGAGCAAAAATCAAGTGGACTAAATACTTTCTGAGTCCACTGAAGTGGTGGCAAAAAATGGGATTCATGGGATCCTCACCACTGTTAACCAAGAGAGGTGCAAGAGATGATGTGAGACCTGAAGACCTAATTGAACCTGACCATGAATCAGTAAATCAGATTTAAATGTGAGTGAACGGACTAAGAGACTTTATGATGATGATGAACTACAAACATAGTGGGCAGATCAACATGGAGGGGTGAGATCAGAGTAGCACCTTTAGGGTGAATGATGATTAAAGTAGGTGGATCAAAAAGGGTGGTTACACTGTTGTAGGATAGCGTAGATGACGAGAGCTTCATTAGGTGCATGTCAGAATAACACTGCATTGGAATTAGACCTTTTTTCTCTGGCCGAAGTACTGAGTGAGTTTATAACAGGAGAAATTCTAAGTTTTTTGAATATCTTGAAGGTAATCTACCATGTAATAAAAAATCTATACATCACAGCCATCTTTTCTCAACCCTGCCATTCTGCTGTAGGTATTTAAAGTGCTTCTCCACTCACTATATACCATATACCATCCCTATATACCATTTAAAAAGGAAAAAGGCATCAGCACAATCTCTTTGATCCCAATAACGTTTGTACAGTGTTAAAAACTCTGTAAACTAGACTGTAAAATGTTTTCACATTTTTATTAGTTAGTACTTTGTAATGAAACGTTTGGCAACCACATGTGGAAGTGATGTGTAGATGTATCCATTCACATTCAGGATTTGTGGATTTAGAGTAACACAGACTGAGGGTGAGAACAGCTTGATGTTAGAGCACTGAACTGACCTTTGTAGAACCTTTATATCCCCACCTGGGACTTTTAACCAACAACATGTTGTCTTGTATTCTCTCCTGGTCCTGTCTGTTATTACTGCTTTAAAGATTTGTAGTACATTTCCTGGTCAGTGCAGAACACCAAACAGTGACTAGTGTACTAGTAGGATACAGCTAGTTGCTAGCAGACTAGGTACACTTACAGAACCTTGCACCTTTACAGAATGTAAGGGCTAAATAAACAGTTACTTATAGTGACCAAGCTTTTGCCTTTACTCAGTGCAACACCCACAAATGTAATTTTAGTAGTGGACTAGCTTCAGCTGGTCAGTAGCATTGTAGAGGGTGTGTGAAGTGTGTGTTAACTCCAGGTTTAACACACGTTTAGAATAAGGAATTAGTCAATTGTGTCTATAAATAAAAGGAAAGGATTACCAGTATACTTAGAAAAAGATTAATTTGGCATTGTAATAAGAAATCAAATAAAGAAATTGTCCTGTCTAATCCTTCTTTATACTTATTCTAAAAAGATTATAATTGAATGATTAAGTAAAACACTATTTAGGAGGCAGAGAGGATATTTTGAACAGTTTGATTCCCCATCTGTTGAAGTAAATGTGATTAAGCCAATTAATTAAGAGTAATTTAGTTGGTCATTTAAATATTTACTTATTTGAAAATTGGATGTAGTTAGGTCACAAAACTTCATGCATTGTTTTTGAATCATACAATTGGGAAATTTTAATTTAATTTGCAGTCGCTTTGGGTACAGTGAATTTTTTCTCCAGACTATTCAGAATATTGTGTTCTCAAAGAGAACTCAGGATACTGATCGATTTCATCTAACACAGCTCAATAGGATGGGTTATTATTATATGTGTAAGCCTGACTTGAAAATCATCCAAGATGTGATTACTGACTCATTTGAATAGAGGAAGCCAACAATGAAAATAGAATGATGGTATTAATGCATTACTATGTTTAGTCTGATAGCAGTAGTGAATAGATTGCAGTACAGAGATGTCTCTGTGTCCTCCTCAGGACGAGCCACGCTGCATGGAAAATCATCTCTGCGGATTGAGAGGGTACGCTCGGACGATCAGGGCTGGTACGAGTGCAAGGTGCTGATGTTGGAACAGCAGTACGACGCCTTCCATAATGGCAGCTGGGTGCATCTCACAGTGAACGGTGAGTCCCAGAAGTTATGTGCATCTTTCTAACACAGACTTGTTAGCAGATCTGTGATCATCCTTGTCAGATATGTTATGCTGACAGGCTTGGATTATAGCGAAAATAAACCTTAAGGCATTTCCACAGTAATCTATTTATCCAAACATTTTGATTTAACACTGTTGAATAAGCGTTCGCGGCTTTTCCTTGAAGACCAATATTTTTTCTTACAATTTATTTTCTCCTCTTTTATTTCAAATACAGTGTAGCAAATTGTTTTTTTGCTACTGGGAATACTGATTGTACTCAAGGAAGGAATATTTGTCTGACACACACACCCTCTGATCCATACACAGTCCACTGACCACCTAGCAGACTTAGTGGCCAAAATGTTCTAGGATTCGAATTCAGGGAATCGATTGCTTTCATATTGCAACTAGGGTCTGGGCTTCTGTGTCTGCATTTTTTCCACTAATGTGCCCTGGTTTCCTTCACAGGACCATGGCATTAGTGCATTATTATCCATTTACAAGGCATTATTAAATAGTTATGAAGCCCTTTGAATCTATAATATTTGGATGAACTAAAATCATATTTGAATGAACTAATATTATGCAAACATCATTGTTTGATAAAGGTTATGGGCTAGCACATGTCTCTTCCAACACATGTAGTCACCCATTACATTTTATAGATAAATAAATAGATTAATCATCTGGAAGGAAATGTCGGCTAATAATAATTATAATGGTCAGCAGTAATTTTTAAGAGAATCTCAGCACGGATGAAACGATCTCTATTTCTGCACTGTTTGTTTTGGCACCAAACAGCATGATTTGCTATCACAGTGGCAGGGAGGTAAATCCCCATCAGGGCTTCCCTTCCTCGGCTCTCTCATACTGATGAATACATGTCTGGGGGTAGAATGGTGTGTAGATTTATGATGTGTTGTTGCATGAGGAGGAAGGCAGCTGTTAAAAAGATTTTGCTTTTTCTGGTTGTGTATCAGTGGTGTGGGTTCCCATTTCAAAATTTGGATGTCTTTCTTTTATTCTACCCACTGGACCGAGGTGTTTTGGTACTAAGAAGCTTAGGGCCAAATTGAAAACCATTGATTTTACCTTATCAGCTTGTTCTGCTACATACCAAGAGAGTATGATACAACAGCTTTGCTGCAATCTCTCTCTCTCTGTGTGTGTGTGTGTGTGTGTGTGTGTGTGTGTATAAGCATATGAGTGTGGTCTTTAATCTGCAACACAAACAAGCTGCTGGTGTTGAAAGGCCGGTTTATCAGTGATGAGTCTGAACTTCCTGCAGTGGAACTTGCCAATATCAGTTCCTGTCTGTCTCTAAGAGCTCAACACTGCTTTTACCAAACCAATGTCACATGACGGTGACAAACCCATTAATTGCTTTCGATTAATATGGAATTTTAAGATGATTCAGTTAAAGTTGACCTTTAAACTTAATGTTTTTTTTCATAACTTTATTAAATAGCCAAAGCTTTTTAAATTAGAAACCTCTTCTCAGGGGCGTACAACAGCATGACACATGAAGTGTCTGTTGGGCTTCTTTTGACTTTGTTTTTTCATAAATCAGAGACCGTCCCCTTAGTAAATCAAGCACCTGAATGACTAAACACAAAACATCAGTCTTACAAATTTGCAAAAAATGAACCTGTTTTACTGCTTCATTAAATGATTTTTTTTATCTAAGCGTACAAGTGGGCTTGGGTCACATGAAGCCCATCATGTCTCTCCTGGAATTTATATGAACCTGATTCCGGCAGGTCATAAGAAACGGCCTCAGAGTGGACACAGGTCAGACAAGGGTGCTCATCAAGTCAAAATGGGCGTGGATGCAGTGGCTGTGGGTTCACAGTTGGGACAATGAGGGTCCAGAAGAAATATTCTGTGTGGTTCAGGATCCTTTATCCTTCATGATGTTGGGTAACCTCTCAAACTAAACAGCACAGCATTGATGCGTCATGTTTTTTACATTAATAAATATTAATTAGAAAATGTGTCGTCATAACTTTTGCCATATGGTGCAGATCTCCTTGGTTCTGTTGTTGACTTGTTGAGCTCCATGGTGCTGATGGTTTCACAGTTTTGTGTGGGTGTTGAGTATTCAACAGAGTCAGATGGACCGTATGCTGCCATCACTCATCAGATGGTAATCTAGGCTGTGAAGATCACACTGCCTCTGAGAACAACAGGACACTGGCGCTGAACATGTGTATATGTGACACTTTGACCGGGCTACGCTGGGTGCCGTATGAGTTCACATCACTAAAACCATTACAGCAGTTTGCTTTACCTGTGATGGTAATGGCTGGCTAGCTTCCCCCGCATTACCTAGTTATGGAGCTAATTTGCATGACATTTGCATGTGATCTAATTATTAATGCATCCATAATTAGTGAGGGGCGAGATTGGAATTTTAATATAACACAGATAAGAATTTTGCTCAAGGACCTACACAGACAGAAATATAATCTGTCAGTTTGATTTTGATAAATCTGAGACTTATATGTCCTGAATTTGGACACTGGACTAAAAGCTTGTTAAAAAATAGTACGCCCACTCAGATGAAAGCACACACTGAACACCATATGTGAGATATTGAATACATCGACTCGAGTCTCTGCTCTGCCCTGACGGCTAAGGCTGAGTGACACATTAACAGTGATTGGCCTGTGTGTGGGACCAAGCCAGATAGCGTTTCTCTCTCTCATAACAGATGCAACTACATCCTCTGCTGGCTGATTGATGGCACCTGAACAGATTTAAGGCTTGATGTCTCAGGGTGTGTCTCTCCAAACACAGTGCTGATGCACAAAGTACAAACAGCCACTCTCCATGTGTCGGAGTCTCTTTTGACTGAATAGGTGCACCAAAGTAATCCTGTAAAAAACGTTTCCATAAGAGTGAAGGCTGTTACGTGGTTTTAATCATGATGGGTGTAGAACGAAAGTCTGTGCATTCATTATTGGATTGTTTCAATAAGCAGTACGCTGCGTCGGTACACACTTGAATGCGGAGATGAGACATTACTGTGCATGGATGATCAGTCATCAGCAAAGAGGATTTTCTCATTATGATTGGCTTGACAGTGAATGGGTTTGTTTTTTATGTTCTGAGTGTAATTAGTTCTGGGTATCAGTTTATCTCGGTTCTGTTCTGAATTCCCTGCTGTTCTATTCGCGAGCTGACAAAGACAGTCTGGTTTTCTCTGCTGTGCAGAATGATAGCAGTGAATTTTTCCCCTTGTGGACTCGATGCATTTTGTTATCTTTATTAAACACTTTCATCAATTTCACCTGCACAGAAAATGAGTCAACCTCACAAAATTGACAGAAATGGAGAAAGAAAGGATAGCTAATTCCATCAGTAGTTGTGATGGCACCAAACATACAGCAAGGTTTTTTATTAAGAAATAAAAAGTGCTAAACTCATCACAATGGCGTGTCCAAGCTCAGGTAATGCTATAGACTGGCCAGTGCCTGCACAAATATGACTGCTACCCTAACCACTAGGCTACAGCTGGAAACCTTTGTGGGTGAAGGATCTGGACTTTTTGGCTGTGAGACGACAGTACTACTCACTAAGCCACCATGCCGCTCAGTTAATTTAAATAAATGGTAATTAAACACTAGTAGTCTTTGGTTTACTCTCCAACGTAAACAGGTTTCCATTGTTATTAAATCTCAATGGTACAATTGTAAATACGGATATATCAGAGTATGTACATTGACCTTGAACTTTCATGTGCAGTGCAGATCAGTGGTATAAATATACTTGTATAGGACATGTCTGGTATTTAGTTTTTGCAGTCTTAAGAAAATGTCAACATCAAATATCAGTGTGTGAGAAATGTGCTGTAGAAATGTGTGAAATCCAATAACGGAGTACTTTTACTTTAAAGCCATATTAATCCCCAGCAGAGAGCCCTTTTTACTAACACTGCAGGTGCAACTTGACTGGCACCAAACACAACCAGCTGGAGCCTGGCATCATGTCTGATCACACAAAACATACCTGTAAATCCTGCTAGTCTAGCTGTGCATGAACCGAAGAGCTGCTGTCGGAAGCTCTTCAGTCTCCGCACGCTGCAGGAGTAGTGCCAAGCAGGATTTAAGATCTCAACTTGTGGTCAAACCCGTCCTGCTGGCTTAGATTATCTTTGGGAAGTGTCTAGAAGTCACTTGATGCTGTGTGAATTGATTGGACCTAATATGGACAGGCTCGTTCTTGGGTCTGTAAGGCCCACGATCAAATCATGGTGAAGAAAAGATCAGCACAAAGATGTGAACTAATATGGAGGGATTTTAGTGTCTCTGAATCATGGGGAATGCTGCATCACATTTCAAAGATCAACATTCAAGTTACTGACACTTAAGATGATCTGTTATCAAGGTTGGGATACAACACCCAGACCCAGGTGTGCAAAGCTCTTACAGATGTTTCCAATAATATTTAATAAATACTTTTCTAAATTAAAGTTTTCAGTGTTTCATCATTGTTTGGTCCGGGTCTCTCGTTATGGAGTTTGGATGTTCTCTGTCTTTGTGGGTTTCTTAGCACAGCTCAAAACCCTGTTCTGGTTGATTAAAGACACTGAATAGCACATATTTATCATTTTGTGCTAGATGATTAAATCTAGGGTGGAATTTTAAAATGTTAGCACTGCTGCAAATGTCGCTCTATACTACGTTTTTATGGCTAATTCTCTAAGCCTCGTTAAACTGAGCAATGCAGTTAATTTTCATCTGATCTACCGAATGTGCAACACATACTGGACTTCATCCAGAACTGAAAATCCTTATTTTGTGTATTTCAGCTCCTCCCACTTTTACAGACACCCCGCCTCAGTATGTGGAGGCTAAAGAGGGGGGTAGCATCACTCTGAGCTGCACTGCCTTTGGAAACCCCAAACCCTCAGTGAGCTGGATACGAGAGGGCAAGGAGATACAGGAGAGTGCCAAGTACAAGGTGAGGAAACTATAAAGGCCAGGGCTTTTCAAATTGAATGAGAACATGACATTTTGGAGGAAATAAATTGTGTCTTTAATTGAGGCAATTAGGATTGTGCAATACATTTTCATTATGTTAATACAATTCCTGAAGATTGATGGTAATGAATTACTCATTTACGTTACAGTATAATGACATATTATCATGATGACAATTTAAAGCTTAAATATAAAATGAAACAGTGTATCATAAAGGCTTTTTTATTAAAATAGTCCGTGGTTCAGTACCTGCTCAGTATCAGCCTAGTGTTTGAAGTTGTTCATTTTAATTTGGAAACGTATAATTAATAACTCTAAACAACAACCAGTACATTTAACTGTCCTTGTCCTGAAATAGAAGAATTAATATATCAACATGGTGAGCGCTTAGGATCCTGGTTCTACTGGGAGACACTGGGTGGAAAGAAGGAACCTGAGTTTGCATGTTCTCCCTGTCTCCGCGTGGGTTTCCTCCGGGTACTCCGGTTTCCTCCCACAGTCCAAAGTCATGGACCAGGTTGATCAGAGACACTGAATTGTCCTGTAGGTACATGCACTGGTGCCCCATCCAGGGTGTTGCCGTGTGCCTTGCATCTGTTGAAGAGCTGGGATAGGCATTAGCACCGCTACAGACCCTGATTAAGGTTTAAAGATAATAAACTGAACTGAACAAACAAATATATTTTAATGTGTCCCAACTGGACATGAGGCTTGTAATGTAACCGGTCTGTTTTGGAACTGTAATCAGTAAAAGTAAAGTAAATTGAGTAAATTGCTTGATGTATTCCTAACCCCATACAACAGGAACCTCTTGTTGTCTTACATTACACTTATGACTCGATTCAAGGTGAAGAGAACACAGGGAGTGCACTTTCATTTATTCACATGCTTTACTTTATTAAAAGAGCGATGTGAACGTGTGATACGGCAGAGAAAGCATCTGAGTGACGTCTCAGGAAACAACCTTGAACCTCTTTGTACTGTGGAGCCTCTTTCTTTGAGGTAGAATAGGCCCATTGATCAGATTAGCTCTTTGAATTGCGGAGACCGTGGTCCTGTAGTTTGTCTGGATGAAGAGTTCCTCTGATGCGCAGATTGATGGCCGTTCCTTACGTTCCTTAAGATGTGGAGTGCTGGAATTGGAAGTGACAGATTTAAAGCAATTTTCCTTTGCCTTTTTTTTGTCTGTGTCTGTCATATTTCTTATCGTGAAAGTCTCTGTTTCCCTCACTCCTGCTTTCTGAGCTCTCTCACCTTAGTTCTTGAGTAATAATTTAAAGTCTTTCCCCGTGTGCAAATGTTTAATGGTAATGTCGCCATCATGATTGGTCCAAATCGTTAGTACTGCTAATTAAAAATGCTCTCAAAGCGGCTTAAAGCGTTTAAAAGAGTGTAAAAGTTGCTGTACATCCATTTTGGTGATTATTTTTCTGTTTCAGAAATCTGCCATTAGCTTTTTATAGAGTCAATAAAATAAGAGGGGTACACAACCCGAGATTAAGTCAAGCACAGTTGCTCTTTTACTGCTTATCACACAAGCTTAATCGGGTAATTAATTCATGAAGTAATCAAAACTCAAACTCTACTTTTTCCCCATAGGAATGAAGTTGTGCACCTTGACATTGTGGGAAAAAAAACCTTTTAATTATATTATCCAGTCCAGGCAACCCAGACATGGATGTCCTGATTTTCCTCCAGTTCTTATTATGTTGTGTGGACACCATCAGCATCTTAGGCTACCCCAATTATGGTCCTGACCCATAGGTTGAGAACCACACAAACGTAATACCCTGAAGGTAGCAAAAGTTGTATAATCTTAGGCAGCTGAATTTAAAGTGTGTGGACTCAGCAGACTAAATGCCAGCATAATGGACCGTTCGGTCACATTTGACAAGGCTTTTGATTTTTCAGCAGCACAGAGATCAATCTCATTTGCATACACACAGCTGATTAATAGCAGAAAAATGGCAGCCGGGCAGTGACAGGTTTGTATGGAGTGACGGAGCACTTCTGAGTGAAGATGAGCTATTGTTGAGAACATATTGCCATGCATAGCTTGTTAATGTGAGTGACAGTGAGTGTTGAGCCAAAATGAGGTGCTGCTGAGGCTGATCAGACAAATTCAGACCAGATTTATAGAGCACACCACCAGACCTTCAGTATCCTTATTACAGTTTCCTTAGAAGAACTGCTCCCATTAGCCAAACATGACAGACTTGGATGAATGATCAATGTCACTGCAGTGCCACATACTCTATGTAATGTCATTCAGCAGTACCCTCAGTCGCAGTTGCTTTGTTGGATGAAGGTCGTTCTTTTTAGTCGTTTCTTTGCACAGTAAAGTAATCAAAATAATAAAGCAAATAAATCATTTTAAATCCATATCTTAGTTGGGGCTCATTAACTTTGCAGGGATTATACTTTCACAGCACCTTGCTTGCTGATTTGTAATAAAATAGTAGTGAATAAAAGATGCATTTATTTTACATTTTGAAGCTTTAGTGGCATAAACAAGCATTTCTAAATAATTGAATTCATTTGTGGTGTCTGAACATTTTTCCAAACAAATCTTTATAATTATAAACTTATAAATACACACTTTTGTTTATATTTTGGTCCTCACAGTAACGTTTCACCATATAGATTATTATTGGTAACATAAAGGTTCTGGAATGAATGAATGAATATTTGGCTGTCCTGTGCTGATGGTAGATTGTGTGTTGCGTTAGTGTGTTATAAACTTTTAAAATGAATGTTTGTGTGCGTGAAAGCTGCTGTGTACTGAGGTGTTGGTTTGTGCACACCTGAGGCTAAACGATCTACGCGTAACTACTGAGAGACGTTTTAAATGGTTTGAAAACCGTTGCTAACACTTGTATTAAATCATTTAAATATGAAATTTAAACACCGGCCAGGAAAAACACTGATCACTGGTGAAGGGAATAAATCTGATTATTTCTTCATTGTGGCAACTGTTAGTGGGTGGGATATATCAGGCATTTATTTGTTCTAAGATGACTGGATCAGAAGTGGGAGGTTCACAATCTGCAGTGGCCAGCATCTATCAAAACTGTTTCAAGGAAGGAACAGTTGTATCCAAGTGAAAGGGTCAAGGGTGCTACTGTTGCTTAAACTGCTGATAGAAAGATGTCAGAATACACAGTACAGCACATCTACAAAAAAGGGACCAACATTATATTAGGAAGGTGAGTAATGCCTGAATGGTGTATGTTTGTAACTTTGCAACAATAGCTTAGGGAAGGCTATTTTGGAATATGTTTTTCTATTTCTGACACATACCACCAAAAATGAATTTTATTTTAATCAGCATATTAAATTATGACAGGTAGAATAACCTGAAAATTAATTTTGTATTTATGGCTGCTGGCTGGAACTTACAACGTCAGAAGCGAAATAACAGGAGCAAACAAGATTAGTTTGAGCAATGCTTCACATTTACTTACTGTTAATTCATCTCCTGCACTAGAGTGGAATATAAAGAGGGTTTAAATACAAATATTTCAAAGTTTCTCTACTAAGGAGAAAGTGTAATTGAAAGTTATAATGGAAGATTTTTTTTCTTTTCTTTTTGTTCGATCTCCGTTTTTATACATTTAATCCTCCAAAGCCCTTCACAGCACTGAGGACGGCCACAGGCTAACACACACTCACTC
>JAYDZF010000012.1:14732363-14743863 GCA_034509105.1 Microcambeva barbata
TCTCCGTTTTTATACATTTAATCCTCCAAAGCCCTTCACAGCACTGAGGACGGCCACAGGCTAACACACACTCACTCTTGTGTAAAGCCGTTTTTAACACTTGCCAGTGAAGAATTCTTAAAAAAACTTAAACATCTGACTTGTCCAGTTTTTTTATTGGGATTTTAACATCAAGTTTTAAACTCATGGTTACATTCAAAACCCCAAATACATTATAAAATGTTTGGTGCTAAATGGAGATTTTGCAATCTACCCACATTTATATCACGCTGTGCCACATATTCTGGCTGGCTGAAAAGGCACAGAGTTGCAGTTTAAGTTGTCATTTATTTAAAGAAACTCACCTGTGACTCGTGAGGTGTGGTATGCTCCAGGTGGAAGGTGTTCTATTTATATTGCGATGTTTTCTGTCTTCTCAGTGCATTAGCTGGCACAGCTCTCTCTTCCAGCTGTGATGTTTGCTTTTCGAATACAGAATGATTTTGTATTACTTTGACTTTTTATACATTTTATACTTGGACTGTGAGGTAAATTGGAGATAGGAAATTGTCCATGACCGTGTTTGATATAATCTTGAGTTCTAATGAAACTAGTAATGAGTATCAACCTTGTGTCTGTCATGAATGTAACCAAGAGTGTTAAACATGACGTTAAATACCGATAAACAAAACGAAAAGAGAAGGCTTTCCTAATGATTTTGAAAATGTGGATGGACATGGTGGATTCTGCCAGACATGTAAAATTAAAATGTTTAAAAATGACTTAAAAGAATATCTGATGAAAGATAATGTTACATGTAGGTCAGTCAGAGTCTCGTAAGGCGTAATTACATAATGCTTATGGAAATCACAATTACATTTATTTCCTTCAGTAGGGGACTGGTTATG
Organism: Microcambeva barbata; assembly: GCA_034509105.1. Lineage (NCBI taxonomy): Eukaryota > Metazoa > Chordata > Actinopteri > Siluriformes > Trichomycteridae > Microcambeva > Microcambeva barbata. Next base: position 14,733,251 of record JAYDZF010000012.1, read on the forward strand.
ATAATAAGGCTTCTTTTCATTACAGCGTTTTGGGAGATTGTTCACTGGTATTCCTTTTCCTCCTGGGATCAATTCAGCTTGAAACACTGGAGTGTGTTTGAGTCCCATAGCTGCGCTACAGTGCAAGCATTAGCTGCAAAAGTAAGCTGTAATAAAATGCGAATGGTGCATCTGTGGGTGGAAGCTGGGAGAGAACATTGATCTTTAGTCCCTGGTGGAGTGGCCTGGTTTGTTTGATCTCTCGTACGCTGTCTCGCTGTCTTTGCTTTTTTATGCCAAAACGCAATAACAGAATTGAAGTTTACTTAATGCCAGGACTTTAGTATAAGGAAGGCGGCAATTCGGTGCCAAAAGTCCAAAAGTGCATTATCGGCCTTCCTGCCTGGGTCTGGTACTCTTGCCTCACCAATAGATCCAAGATTCGATATTCATCCTAGCTGTAGGTTATATTTTATATGTATTTTGTGAATTAATTGTAAAGAAATGAATGAATGAATAAATATTTGAATAAAATGAAGAATAAAATCTTCTCTGCCTGTAACATTTGATGGTGGGGTTTAAACGCCAGATGGTCTACTGTCGCAGCCCTCCTGTGCATCAGCCCGTGCATCCTAGTGGCTAGTTACCTACAGGGCAATTCAGTGTCTCCAATTAACCTGGTGTCTTGTTTTTGGACTGTGGAAGGAAACCGGGGCACCAGTAGGAAAACTCATGCGGACACGTGGTATACATACTTAGTCCTCACTGAATGGACCTTGATCACCCCATTGGGGGATCAAACGCAGGGCCTTCTTGCTATCAGGCGACTGTGCTACCCTCTATACCCCCGTGCCACCTACATTAATTAGAATAGACATGCAGGCTTGAAACCAACAATGTTTAATGCAGACATCATTTAACCTTTACAGCAATGTGAAGTAGGTCAAAATTCAAATCAATGATTGAGAAGATAAAAGAAGGAATCTGTGTCCACAGGTTAGTGATGGCAGCCTGACTGTGATGTCCATCACCCGTGAGGACAGAGGAGCGTACACGTGCAGGGCCTACAGTGTGCAGGGAGAGGCTGTCCATACCACACGGCTTCTCGTCCAAGGTAGCAGTCCAGTCTTTGTAATTTCATAGAGATTTTATATCATAATAATGATGAATAAAAATCCACTTTAATTGGGCAAAATTAGAAATTTCTCTCACCCATTACTGCTGGGATCCAGAGTTTGAATGGATTGCTGCCCAGTGATTCAGAGGAACTCTAGCTAGGATAAAGTGGTGGTAAAACCTGTTGGGGAAATTTGCATAGCATATCGGAAACATTTAATCATATTGTCATATTATTTTACTGAATATGACAATTTAAGGTCATAGTGCTTTTACATGAAAACTAAAAGACACATATTTTATTATTTAATTCTGCATTAATAACACAACTTGTCAACATACGTTTAATGAACACATTAAAGTTGTCTAGAATAACTGGAACACATGTTTATTGAATATCTTATTTTGTCCTGCAGGACCCCCATTTATTGTGTCTCCTCCAGAGAATATAACAGTGAATATATCCCAGGATGCATTCTTCACCTGCCAGGCCGAGGCGTACCCTGGCAACATGACGTACACCTGGTTCTGGGAGGAGGATAATGTCTTCTTCAAGAAGTAAAGTTATGATCGGGTTCATTATTGTACCATTTCTCACTCCTCTATTCTATCACCATCATCAACCGTACAACCACGCATCAGTCTCTATCTTAGCTGTCAATGGGTGGAAGGCACACAGAAACACCCTGGGTGGACTCCCCGGTTTGAATCTTGGAGTTGCCACCATAAACACTAGGATGCACAAACCAGTGTGCTGTAGTGTCTGTCCTAGGGCCAGATAAGTAGAAGGGTTGTGTCAGGAAGGGCATCCGGTGTAAAACCAATGCCAAATCAATAATCTAGATCACAGTATTCTGTGGCGACCCCTAATGGATCAACGATTTGACCTGGTCCAAGCTGTTTGGTCAGGTATGATTCACTGGGTAAACACACACACACACTCATTCACACTTCAGACAAGTTTTAGTAGCTCCAATTGGCCTGGCCGTGCCCTTTACCCTGATCCATCCTTGGTGTATTACAGACCCACAGTGGCCCTGAAGTGGATGATAATGAGTTAATTAATGAAGTTCATAAGTAACTAAAAGTTGAATTAATGTTAATTAAATCTTTCCACCTTTTCAGCACACAGAAAATACCCCAAATGCCCCCAAACTAAATCCTCCCGTTCCTGAACCACATCTATTTCTTTTTCTTTTAAATTAGTTTGATCTGAGTTTGAGCTCACTGAGTTCCAAGCTGATCTTTATTGACCAGTCTGATCTCTGCTTGTGTGACCGAGGGCTTTCAGGCGCCTCTCTCCTGTCCCTTCTTCCCTCCGAGAAATATCTTGTAGCACGATGCTTGTGTTCATCACGCGCTCCACTAGCACTGACTGTAAATACGTTAGCCTTGAGCAATCCCGAACTCTCTCATGCGTAGCCTCTACACTCCATAGAAAAAGGATTATTTTGCTCTGCTGGAGGTTCTTCAGAAACACTGAAGCGGAGCTCCCTCAGACACTTATAACGGTTTATTGTCTCTAGCAGGTAACAGTGTGCAGAGCTTCAGTTTATTCACACGAGCTCACTGTTAGAATTCAGATAATTTAGACACAGGAATATTTATTATATTAATAGATTACCGCTGACATCTCTGAATGTGATCTTCTCATTCTCTCCACAGTGATCTGAAGCGCAGAGTGAGCATTCTGATTGATGGATCCCTCATCATTGCTCAGGTGAAGCCTGAAGATGCTGGGAAATACACTTGCAGTCCCAGTAACAGTCTTGGTCGGCCCCCCACTGCATCAGCATTTCTAATAGTGCAATGTGAGTTAGCCCATACCGCCATTACGTGCCACCTACACTACCCATACACACAACGGGCCATTAAATACAAACGTTCGTACACGCCAGGACCATGTATTTAATTGTCTTTCGATTAACATGGGTCTTGGGTGGCACAGCATTTTTGAGTAAGGTTTCTTCCGGGAGCTCCGGTTTCCTCCGACAGTCTAAAGGCATGGAGTCAGGTTAATTGAAGATATAAAAAATCATCCAGACTATTTGACGTTAAGGATTTGAACTGAATCTTGTCTAACCAGTAATTAACATGTCCTGTCATGAATGTAACCAAAGTGTATAAAATGATCCTGATAAATTAATAGTAACAGTGTAAGGTTGTAATTGATCAGAGATTAGCTCGATCTTTAATTCAAACTGCTCACATCGTCTCCATCAGTCCATCACTTTTTTTTTTGAACCCGGAGGTAAAAAAGACTCTTTCCTCCCCGGAGCGTTGACATGAATTGTAACAGTGACCTTGCGTCAGTAAGCCAGAGGACCAGTCAGTCACAGTACATATGCTCTGGAATGATGGACATGTATGGAGGAGATGGGAAAATGGTCATTCGCTTCAGGAAGCCTGTGGGGCTGAAGCATTCGGAGAGAAGGACTGGTCATGTCCGCTTTGAATTGTGGGGCGGCAAGTGCTGACACCGTCCACAGTAGACATACCAGTGCTGGTATCCAAGGCAACAGACATTCAAAACTCCCTCAATCTCCGGCACAAATTTGGGCTGCGCTCGTTTGCCAAGTGTGAGAGGAGAAATGCATTACATCACCGCTTAGCTGAGCTGAAAGTGCAGTGAGGGGGGTACAGGCTGCACATGGATCATCCCTGATGTCCAACCGTCGAGGAGCGTGGTTTAATGAGGTTATGCAATACACCACCTTGGCCAAAATGTGTCAGCATCTCAAAGCTTTAAGTAAAATAAAGGTGTGGATTTGAAGCCAGTAACAGATCTTTTTAAGATCCTTAATCTGGGTTAGAATCATTCCATGGTCTCAGCTCGTTGCCTTCACCGTGTCGACTCGGTCACGACCGCTCCAAACCGGTCTCGCCAGCCAGCGACTAACATGGAAGCCTGGACCCTTCATGTGTGTGAAGCGAAAAAGAAGCATGAAGTAGAAGGCAGGGGGAGATGAACATGGTGACATCATCGCATGTGGAACCCCTCTCATCTGCAGTGACGTCACCTACAGGCACTTGGCATTGGCGCAGAGTGGCCACGGGCGACCCCAAAAGACGACTGGCAGCACTGCATCTGTGTTTCATCGTCAGCCTTGTGAATTATCTACACCTCTCTCTCCCTCTTTCTCTCTCATGTGGTCTCCCCCTCCTACTGCCGCTGCTAAAAATAGCACCGGGCAGGATGAGGCAGTGGATTTCTTCAGTGTTCCAGTGCAGCTTTTTTCTCTGACTACAGTAGCCATTCAGGAAAGTGCGAGACGTGATATCTGAATGACGGTTGAAGTAAAAAAATGTAAGCACTTTATTAGGTACACCAACCTGGTTTGTACATTAATTAATAATTCAATAAACATGGAGATAAACTCTGACACAATTACTGAGTGTAGACCAATTTCTCAGCCCAACACCTGATTATTATTAATAATCAAATTTTATTTGGACGAATGTCCGACTCTGATCACAACATTGCATTGGCATGACAGGATGTATGTGCTGCACCTAATAAACTGCTCTATAAACAAACCCATATGATAAACACAATTCCCAAAACTGCTACTACTATATATTACTTTAAATATGGGTTTGCAGTTGGCTCGGCTTAATTGGGGCGTCCAAGTACTTTTGGCCATATAGTGTAACTCAATACAGCAATGAAGTGACTATACCTGGTAACTGCTAATGAATCTTTTCCCGCAGACCCTGCCCGCGTGGTGAACATGCCACCCGTCATATATGTGGCCATCGGACTGCCGGGGTACATCCGCTGCCCGGTGGATGCCAACCCACCTGTCACTTCAGTGAAGTGGAAAAAAGATGGTCTGCCTCTCCGGATAGAAAAAGTTAGTCAGACGTTTCTGCTGCAGAGGAATTCTTTCCTGATGTTTATTTTATTTTTATTAGTGGATCTTTGCTCGTTACTGTTTGTAAACTGTGGCAACATTGCACCAGTTGTAGTTTTAAAGCGGTGTGTGAGGTTGAAATGACTCAGAGGTTTGATTCTCAGCCGTACGCTCTTATTGATCAATGACTCACACCAGCCGTGCTGAGAATGCTGAAAAAATTTAAATCATTTCCTTTGTTTTTATAAGTCGGATCATCTCTGATGAATGGTTTGTTCTCTGTGTTCATGTCTCTCGGAGTAACGTTGCCATCCTGCCTGTTTCAGTTTCCTGGCTGGAGCCAAATGGAGGATGGAAGTATTCGAGTGGCAGAGGTTACAGAGGACTCTCTTGGCACCTATGCCTGTGTGCCTTACAACGCCCTGGGTACCATGGGACAGTCGCCGTCCGCCCCCCTGGTGCTAAAGGTACTAAGATATGCCATACACCACATAACTGACCATAACCTTAGCTTAGATACATTAGATTTTGATTTCCAACATGCTCTTCCTGGTCAGGGTACCAGTGTGATCAGTTTTACCCAATGTACCCCATTTTACCCCATTTTTAATCAATACACTTAAATTATCATTTTTTTGTGCTTATAATAATTATTACTACTTAATTAGGGTCAAAAACAAACCCCTGTCCACTTTTTTTTAAAACAACTTTATCATTAGATACGTTTTGACTTGTGTGTAGGACCCCCCTAAGTTCATGGTGGTTCCTGGTGGAGAGTACAGGCAGGAAGCAGGAAGAGAGCTGGTCATCCCTTGTGAGGCAGAAGGAGACCCGTACCCCAATATAACATGGAGAAAGGTAACAGATCTTCTGTTAGGTTAAAGGTTCTCAGCACATTATTTTGGGAAATACCTTGGTGCCCATTTCAGGAGCTTCCAGTTTATCACAGAGACATTTCTTTTCTTTGGTGGTCTTGAGTTACGTTTGGACTACATGGAAAATTTTCCTTTTATCTCAGGGTGTAATTTTAAGATTTTTACTGACCTTGGCATGAAATCAATAATTAATGATTTTTTGGTGAGGCAGCTCTTGGGGGTACAGATCTGTCAGCAACCTTTTAGGTTTTTACTAACAATTTCTACACACGTTTTTGAGGATTTTATTTGACATTAAAAGTCCTCTTTGTTCAAACCAATTTGTGACTGAAAGATTTGAACTATTTGTTTGAAATCATGTGTCCAGACTTCCTGGAATCACAAGGTACAGAATTGCATCTGAAGAGGCTGAACTCAATATTAATGACACTTCTACATGTCCATCTAGTGGCCCTTGTCATGTGATTATCTCTTCTTCTCCTGCTCTCGTCCTCTCTGGCGAAGGTAGGGAAACCCAGCAGGAGCAAGCACAACGTCCTACCAAGAGGCAGCTTACAGATCAAATCTCTCAGCAAGGAGGACCACGGGGAGTGGGAATGTGTCGCCACCAATGTTGCCACGAGCATCACTGCCAGCACGCGCCTCCTGGTAATCGGTAAGAGATCAACGCTGAGCCAGTGACGAACCAGTCAAACGAGCGTTGATGACTTATCCAGGTGTACATTCAAGGTGTTTTGTGGATTCTGGCTTCACATGCAGAGTCACTGCATTATCTGATTATTTAAATGCTTAGTTACCTTCAGCAGTAGAGAGCAATAATTTACCAGGTCAGTGGTGCACGCTGTTATCACACTTGCATATCACACATCAGGCTGGAAACGATAATAAGGAATCACATTGTGTCATTTGATTTATTCGAGGTTGTAGATTGAACCGCCAATCTCTGGTTGATAGTCCAAAGCTCTACCCACTAGGCTACCACCATCCCACCATTATAGTTGAAGCTGTTGAAGCAAATGCATTTGGATGTATATGAAGATACAATTATTTATACCAGTGGGACTTGGATATTTGTGTTTTTAATATTGCTTACAAGGGCCAAGTTCTTTATCCAACAAAGATGCTCATTAACACATTTTATCCATTCCGGTTCAGCCTCCAGTGACCCTCGTTTCTACATTTTCCACCATTATGCAGCATGAACGTCTGCACAGCAGAACAGTTGTTTTAATGGTTGCAGATGCATATTTACAGGTCAAAGAACTCAATGCAAATGTGATGTTTTAAAGCGCCGCGTGTTTTGTTTACTTTTAGAATGAATTCACTCGCCTCCCACAGTGCAGTGTACCAGGAGAATGCAATACAGAACCTGACAGCAGTGTTAATGGCTGGGCGTTTGTGTTTAGGAACTTGTTTTGACTCATGCTGTCCTCTCCCTGCAGGCACAAGCCCTCATGCCCCAACCAACATCCGTGTTTCAGTCTCGACGACCTCAGCCAACGTCTCATGGGGGCCCGCGTATGACGGTGGCTTCGAGCAGACATTCTCAGTCTGGTACGGCCATGTGTGAGTCATCCCAGCATGCTTTGCTTTCTGCTTCCTTTCCTAACTCTTTGTCTCTGCTTGTATGTACTATCCATCTTTAAGTATTAGTCTCTTACTCAGATTTCCGGCATTTAGCTTATGCTAAGATTTCAATTAATATTGAGGACATGCTCTAGGGCTCGACAGAGACAACATGGTGGTGGTAGAGCTTGAACCAGGAAACGTTGATTTTTACCACCTTTGGCCACTGAGCTGCCACTCATCAAGGATCGTTTCTCATTTTTGAACCTGTGAGCTCACAGATGGTTAGTACATACTCATTGTAAGCTGTGCTTCTGCTTTTGCTGCTGCTACTGAATGGCTACTGCATCTGTGTGGGTGGTGGATGGGGATCCCTTGGACTGATAAATCAGGTAAACAATGTCTGAAGTAAAATACAGTTGCAAGAAGAAGGGATCCAGAATAGTACTAGTGTTTAACTAAACAGATACAGAAGCTCAGTTAAAGCACTGGGCCTCTGACTGGTACCGGCTGGTCATTTATTATCAGGCCCCACAGAATAAAAAAATTATTAGAGATCGCTACAATTCATTTTCCGTCACTCTTTGGGTGTTATTGTCTCTTATCACCACCAAGTGGGAGCAGTGTCTCATTTTGGTTAAAAAAGCTCAGGATTCACACTGATTGTTCTGTAATGATTCCGTAGTTATTTAATTTGTAATCCTCTCACCCCAGCCGGTCCGTGAGGTAATATCTTATGAAAAATAAGAGACCACTTAAAAATGATCACTTTATTTATATTTTCTAAGTATGTGTTTGACGAAAATAAGCAGTTTTATTTTATTCTATTCAAATTCATATTCTAGTTCATAGAAAAAACAACACTGCTCATTCTTATCAATCAAAAACTTAGAAATTTTAAGATAAAATAGTCATAATTTTGAAGTGGTCTCTTATTTTGTCCACAACTGTTTGTTTAGCTTGTGGAGCCACTGCTTTACAGTGTTACACAAATACTGCAAAAGCTTTAGGCAGAAATCTAAGCTGATGTCAGTTAGGTGGCCAAGGGAGCTTAGCTCTGGTTTAACACTTCCCGCCATGAGGTTTAACCGCTTGCAGAGATGCCGGTCCCACAGCCTCACCCAGATCTGTGGGGACCTGTCAAAGGAGCATTATGATTCCACTGATTTAATGGTCTCAAGGCCTGAAGTGGATGGATGTTCACTCTGGACATTTGGGATTTAACGGGTGAAAGACTTTCACTTGCTAGAAGACAGGTTATACAAATAAAAATAACCCAAATCATGCTTAAACGATCAGAATATATGATGGTGGTTTTTTAAAAAAAACATTGATCCAGCTGAGATGCTGTGGAGCAACCTGAAGTGAGGTTGTCTGAAATCTTCCCCCTTAATGTTGACTAAATCTCTTCAGCAGTTACATTAAACAACATCGCCGCTAAAATGGTTAAAATTGAAAGATTTTAAATAGTAAATGTGATCAAGTGCAGACGCAGTTCAACTGAGATTATTTTAGTAGGAATTCCAGAACAATTTATGCTGTGGTTTTAATATTTAACTGTTATAAGATTATTTACAGTAAGTTACCCAATGTACTTGAGCTTAGTGGGACAATTATGTCGAAATAACAAGATTCATCCCATCCATAAAGGTTTTGTGTAAATATAAACCATGCTCATGCGACCCAATTTGCATCCAACTGATGGATTAATAAAATGCAGGCACAATTTATCCGGTTCTTTGTCAGCCATGATTTTTGCAGCATGAATTGCTGTTTAACAAACATACATAACAATAAAGCTCCGTTGGCAAGATAAGCCCGAAACGGCTCTTGACGGAGTCATTCTGTAATACACTGCATACAAAGCACCTTATTAGAACCAGAACACAATTACAGCATAGTGTGCAATTAGTCTGCCCTTTAAACGACTTTAAGTTCAGTAAAAAGTAATATCAAATGCATGTGATTTACAGGCCGCTGAGTCCTACTGTGCCATATGCCCAGCCAGCAGGAACGACATTTAAATAAACCCTCACAGCTTCAGAGCCTGGGAGAACTTTAATCTATGAAAGAATTTATCTTTGCTCTGTGATCCCGACTGATAATTATACAGTACGTTAATTCAAAACGTATTCTGATGTATTTCAAAGGCCAACTAAACCCAATAATATAAAAAGATGTCCGATGAGTCAAGTCAAGTCAATTTATTTGTATAGCGCTTTTTACAATAGACATTGTCGCAAAGCAGCTTTACAAGGGGATGAGCCAAGCAAAGATCCCCTTGACATATATATTTGTATACTTTACGGACAACAGCGGACGCTTTCTTGTCAAGCATAGCTGAGCCAGTGTGATCAAACAAAGCTCCTCAGACCCACCAAATGACTTTTGAAAGACCTAGAACATCAATTGAGGCTTTACTGACCGACATCAGTGCTCACACATACAAATACTCTTCTTACTGAATGGGCCCACATTTCTACAGACATCTTTTACAGCTTTGAGAAAAGTCTTCTCAGAGAAGTAGCTGTTAAAGTTGAAAAGATCAAATGAGAGTCACGTTCTACTCTATTTTTTGGAAATGGGATGTCCAACATGTTGATCTAGTGTAATAGTAAACATTCAGCTCCCAAGGTGTTTGAGAGATGGTAAAAGAAAGTGGTTTGTTCTGGGACAGCATTAATATTTATTCAGCAGGTCGTCACCAGTGACTAGATTAGAATTCCCTTCAAAATGCCCCACTTACAGAAACCAGGCTGCATGCAAGAGGGTAAATCTGAGACCTCTAAATACCCTATGTTATCACTTAGTAATGTTTTAATAGGTTCTCTAAATAGCCAAATGTATTTGGACAATTGTCCATGAGCTTGGAATACATAGTAATAAACTAGAGTGACTTTCAGCTCCAGAAATGGCTTTCTGTCAATGCTTCCCATGAGACTTTGAAGTTAGGATTTGCATCATTGGGCATTGGTGTTGGTCAGAAAAGCCTAAATTGAAGTTCCAGTTAATTAGAGCTGTTCAGTCAGGTTCATGTGATTGTTCACGGCTTGAAATTACTTGGTTATTGGTGCTGTTCAATAAAGCTCTAAATGCCGCCTGCTGACTAAACAAATAATGAACTAATGATGGTAAGTGTATCTTGTGATTATGTTGGATGAACCAGGGCACCGTCCCATCGGGCTGGAAAACACTTGGACACTCACTGTTTAGGTCACACTAT
>JAYDZF010000012.1:14993389-15007678 GCA_034509105.1 Microcambeva barbata
TGTGTTTCACTGCACGGATTGGGTTAAATGCGGAGAACGAATTTCACTGTAAAGTGATGAAAAAAGTATCTATCTATCTATCTATCTATCTATCTATCTATCTATCTAACAAACATGCAGCCGAATTGTCTTAAAGCTCAGCTCATGGTCTGATGTCCGAATACTTTCAGCCGTATATCGTATTAATGATTAGGAGCGATGTCCACATACATAAGACCCCACAGTATTCCATATCAACCATCAAAACCTCCCCTAAAACCAGCAGAACGTCACGAACGAGCATGAATAGAGAGCCCAGAAGACGAGGACTATAAAAAGCCAGATTAGTATGCGTCAGAAACCAAGCCCCCTAAAGAGCCCCGTCTCTTAAAGAAGAGGCGAAGGCGGCGATCGTATCCTCCGATGCTCCCGATAAGACGAGATTTAACAAATAAACAATTTAACAAAACTGACCTCAGTCAGACTGCCGGGAGTGGGACGTGAACACAGAGCAAACAAACGAACCTCGGGAGAGAGAGAGAGAGAGAGTGAGAGAGAGAGAGAGAGAGAGTGAGAGAGAGAGAGAGAGAGAGGGATAAAGAAACTTCTGAGCAGAGGTTCGTTCAGCGGAAATGCTAATGTGCGACGGGCAAGCTAAGTTTAGGTACCGGACCGGCAATCAGAAGGTCACCCTTGACGCACGTCCCCTCCGACACCTGTGCTGTCTCGGCCGAATCGTTTCATCTGCACATGAACTCACGTGCTGACCAATCAGCCAGCAGAGGTCGCAAGTGCAGCAGTTGGAAGGAAACGGAGAGCAAACAAAACAAAAAATATATGAGGCTACGCAACTTTGTTTCTTTTCTACCTTTAATAGCAGAAGATGACTTTGGCTGTGACTCTTCTCCATCTCTATCAGTTCAGTTCATTCTCTTTAACCCTTTATCCTGATCAGGGTCTGTAGGGGTGCTGGAGCCTATCCCAGCCCTTCATGGGGTGCAAGGCACACAGTAACACCCCGGATGGGGCGCCGGTCCATCGCAGGTACCTACAGGACAATTCAGTGTCTCGAATCAACCTGGTAGCACGTCTTTGGACTGTGTGAGGAAACCGGAGTACCCGGAGGAAACCAACGCGGACACGAGGAGAACATGCAAACTCCACACAGAAAAGATCTAGATTGCCCCACCCGGGGATGGAACCCAGAGGCGTGTATGGGGCACATCAGGCCTCGATACCGTCCATATTCTTATACACACACCGAGAAGCACCAGGCTACACAGCCGAGTCAGGCTCAATAGACGTTTAACAAGCCTCTGGCATGAGCCTTATTACTCAGGAAACGTGTGTGTGTGTGTGTGTGTGTGTGTGTGTGTGTGTGTCTAAATTATCATTCAGCAGGCATACAATGCAAGATGCACTCATATACCGGATCACAATGGCCTGCCAAACAACGTGCCGAAGAACGTTAACGGCGAGATACATACTCTCAGGAAATTGCCCTTAATATAAGAGACGTTAAGTAAATCTTCTGCATGGATCACGCCGAATAAAAGAAGGGATTCAACTTGATTAGCCTCCAGATTATTATTGATTATTGGCACGCAGCTCGGCTTAATTAAGATAATTGTTTGTGTCACCGCCTCTGCAATAGATGAACTGGTGATTAATTCCGATTCAAACAAAGCCTTCATTAGCCTTATTGCTTAGACGTCGCGTAAAGCCGGGGAGCCGAATTAGCTTTCAGCGCATGCATCGGCAACCAACAAGGCATCCCGGCAACGGGCGAAGAAGTGCCCGCGCTACGTATTTGCATAACTTGTTCAAACAGATCTGTGACATTATCTTTCGATTTAATTACCGGCATTCAAAAGCAGTAGCACAGAACACTGATCATTTTAGCCTAGATTAGAAGTGTCAGGGCGGGATGCTCACGGCCACCCTGACGTGCCGTCTTTATTACTGCAAACCCGCCGCCAGCACCGCCGCCCGCACCAAAGAAGAACTCGCTCAGAAGCTCTCAGCTGAACATCTACACATGTAAGCTTCATAGACTTTGGGTGCCCAGTGGCTTAACCGAGCTTTGATCTTTATTAGGGACGAAACCATACGCTCTACCCATGATGTATCTTTTGCCAGTTTAAAAAAATGACCAGATTATTTATTTTATTATTCTTTATAAAATAAAATTAATTTAAGCAAACAATGGAAGCTCCTTTATTTCTGAGGTGCAAAATAATGCTGCTTCAACATTTGAATAAAAATATATAGCACCAGCTTGTGAAGTGGGTTTAGGGCCTTCCTCAAGGGCCCAACAGTGGTAACCTGACAGCGGTGGGGTCTGCTTACTAGTCCAGTACCTTAACAACTATCAGTAGTGCTCCGAAAGGCCTCCTGCTTTATAGCTGGAACTGTTACTAACACTGCTGCAGCCCTTTGCCCTAAATTTCCTCCACACACACACACACACACACACACACACACACACTAACAACCAGAAAGCTGGCAGTAATCCCGCTCTAGTGGCTTTGTTTTATTTCCTTTTCAGTTCATTTATTAATCCCAGCCAGGTTATTTATATGTTTCTGAGAGAGCTCAGAGACTCTCCCGGAGGGCTTGGACGTGACTTAGGTCTCCTTAAGGAGCCCAGTCCTCCATAGCTCTTTGCCTCGTTTCATCCTTCTACTGACTCTCAGATTTTTTTTCTGTTCCGTGCTTGTAAACAGAACTGCAGGTGAAAGTCTTTCACTCGTCATTAATATTAAACAGCACTGAGGGGGGCGCTGTTAGAGTATTCGTATCGAGTCTTATAAAATAACAGTAGGACTCTCCCAGGAAAACGGCATTAGCTTGCTACATTAGCACTGGGAAAGGAAATTTGGCTCTGTGTGATAGGAAGAAGATTCATGTTCCCCCAGAATACTTCAAAAGTTCATATTTTCAGAAGTATACACTCATGGATAACCTCTGACCTCTTAGATACACCAATCTGGTATGTGGATTTCTTTCTTCGGACCTTGAGAACATTTGTGCCTGTGCAGAAGCCCGGCCAGTCGATAGCACCCCTGAAACCTATTAGCCTTGTGTGTAGATCTTTGAATCCCTGCTCTGCCATGCAGCCACTGGGATATGAGGAAAATTATGTGATTAATTCGAACCCTGGATCGCTTGATCTCTGCAGTAGTGAGATACCACACAAGCGTCCACCGTCTGGGCCCAAGCCAGGATAAATAAGATGGTATCCGGGATAAAAATCTATAATGCAGATCAGGATCAGCGATGGTGACAAGTAACAGAAATGGCGAAAGAGTGTATTAAAAAAAATTGAATTCTTTTAGCTGGAATCACAGCAGATGGTGATCTGCATTATTGATCTGGCATAGTTTTTATGACGCAATCCTCCTATTTATCCGGGCTTGCTGTCCAGCCAACCTGTACCAACACCAAGCGTGGTACTGAGAATTTCAGACTCTCTGTTCTGGTGTGCTAGTGGAAAATCCCGCCGCTCAACCTAGGCCAGTATAAATAATTCAACTCATTTTAAACATCACTAGCAGGGAACAAGCTCTGTAAATGTTTAGTAAGGGCGTGTTGCTTTCCTGTTTTTTAAACCCACATAAATGTGTGAAGTTTTCTTATTTACATTGTTTATGGAACACAGCAATAATGCTTGTGCCAGGAAAATGCAGTTATGTGTGAGAATGTTCTCAGCGCTGTGGTATTATTGATATTTCTTTATGAGCGAGCGCAGATCTCTCCACCACAAATAAACATCTGTGCAAGTGTGTTTATGTGATGGACATTCAATTATAACTTCATACCAGTGAATCGCCTGGTTCAAAAGTTCACGTGAGACCGGGTTCCACTCGAGAACACCGATAAATACTGACCATACATGGTCATGGCACTGGGCCTGTCTGATTTTCCCATCATTCCTTCCTCCTGTTCTGATCTGACTGTGCTACTTTAGTGGACCAGCAGATACAGAGTCAGGGTGTCTCGTCGTATCGAGTCTCGGCTCTGCCAGCCGGCTGGTCTGAGTGGCCGAGTGAACGGTGATTGGTCTGTTGTTCGTACAAGGGGCGGGAATAAAGCCGGATAGGGCCTCTCTCATGACTGACATTCTGCTGGCTGATTAACAGATACACAGATGTGAGGAAAGGCAGGATCGATCAGAGTTTGTCTCTCCGTACTCAGAGCTGATCCTTATCGTACTCGTCCGGTGTGGGTGACAAAACGCATACGGCTGCTGTTAACACGTCGGAGGGAAGCGGGTTAGCTTCATTCTCCTCAGCATTAGTTGAGAGGAATCGTGATGTAATCAGACAACGGGACAAGCTAAAGAAAACAAAATAATAATAATAATAATAATAATAATAATAATATTAATAATAATAATAATAAGTGACCGAGGGGAGACTCAGCACCATGAGAAGCCAGAGAAAAATGAGCCAAATCGCTTGCTAGTCGATATGCATTAGATAAAGTCACCTAGTTGCATAATGTGCCCTGTGAGCACAGTAATGATCCACAGTGCTGACATTCAGAAGAGCTAGATCAGCAAGAAAGGCTCCTTCAGGCGAACATGCATTATGCTCTTCTAATCTTTCAAATACTCGGCGTAGGTACACAGAAGCGTACACTAATAATATTCAGTAATATGTAAAGATTATGAATAATTAAATGATTACAGTCAGCTGCCTTTCATAGGAGCTTAAGTATTGCTGACGTATCGATTTTTTGGGGGGGTCTTTTTAGCATCGGGCGCTGAAGTTTATGCTACGTAGCGCTAACGCTGTAGCTTTAATCAGTTTCTGACCTCCTGAGTAAATTAATGACTGAAAGAGAGCCTTTCAATTCTTTCAAAATTTCATTAACTTTTACTTGCCCCTCATTAAAGTACAAATGATATTACCAAAAATTCATTTAGCCCCCTCTTACGGGGGACTCTAACAACAAAGACATTACAGCGACCTTTTAAGACACCACTAACGTCCTACTTGGAAAGCCTGATCTTTGAAGGACGTGAGGACATTACGAGAACGTTAGCAGTCCAGAGGTCAGACGTCTGCATCGACATGACTGGCTGTTGTCAGAGTGGGACAATCCTTAATGCTGGTCCCAAGCCCAGATAGATATCTGAGGGCTCAAAAAAAAACAAATCTATAAAGCACATTCTTCCAAAAAATTTTACCTACATTTAATGCTAATCCAGGTCCCTTCAGAAACAATTAGTTAAATAGCATGACTTTATCTCTTATATATAACTATCCATGTCAAGATTGGGTCAGATCACAGGGTCAGCCTTTATTATTAAGTGCCCTTGTAGGACACAAAGAGAGATACACACACACACACACACACACACACCTGAGTGCCTCATATATGGTATATCATAATCTGATTATCTGTTAATTTAAAGTGTGTATGAGCAATTGCTGGGTCGGCTCTTAGGTGTCGTCTCATCACACTGATTTGATGTTTTAATGCCAGTTTTCATCCTCTTAGAACCCTCCAATTTATCCAGGCTTAAGACCAATGTACTAGTTTGTGCATCCAAGCGTCTAGAGTGGAACCCTAAAATATCTATAGTATTAAATTACAGTCACAGTTTAAGATTGCAGTTGTTTTTCATTTTTTTAATTTATACGCATTTAATGCTTAAGTATATCATTTACTAATGTTGGAATTTAATTTTTTTCTACCTAAGTTCAGCTAAATAAACAGCAGACGTAAAATACGACTGTGGAGGGGGAGATTCCTTGCACAAAGGGGCGGGGGGTTTGAAAGTAGCCAATCCGAGAGCCGTATTCGTTTCTCCTTGTTGCTGATTGGCTGCTGCCCTGTGAGGCATCTCCAGCTGATCAATGATTACTGTAGAAAACACATTTGCATGAATACACAACATATAAGTGTAAGATCCCTATTGTACATTCTGGCAATGTTATAAATCCTTTTTAAGGGAATATATTAAATGGGATTTTATATATACTAGTGCATATATACATTGCTGATATGTGCATCTACAGGCTTATATGTGTTAATGGGTAGAACAGCAGGGGGCATTAGGGCTTAAAGATGGGAGGTGAGAACCAGAGCAAGACAGGAGCACTGAGGTGAAGAATGAAATGAACCAATCAGCAGCTGCTTTTCCGGAGACTGAGGCCACAGCAGCAGAAGATGAAGAAAGTGATGAATGAATGAATGAGTTATAAATATAAGAAAGGCAAACATGATTTGATTAGGCCACACGGCTGGCTGTGAAGATCAGGGCTGATTCGGAGGGAATTGGTGTGAGGGATGAAATACAAGGACATGCGGACGGACAAACACACAGAAGTAAAAGGTCGGCCATACCTGGGTACTGAGCTGCTCCTGCATTAAGAAAAGGAAAGGAAAGAGTCATTAGAATGGGAAGAACTCACCACGCAACAGAGCAAATTAAGTTCTAATTAGATATTAATTCTTCATTTTAGAGATCCTATACCCCAGGTCCATGGGGTGGACAAAAAAGCTGAAACACCATATGAAATAGTGACTTGGATTAAAACTGATTTAACAGTTAGGAACAGCTCGGCAGGTTAGGAACTTATGACACTTAGCATTTAGATAGATGAGACTGGGAAGCAACATGAAGCAACTAACAGAGTTCCGAGGTATCCAGCGGTTGCCAAAACCACTACAGAGGAACAGAGGTCAGATTAAAATTCAGAAACATGAGTCAACATTAAATACACGTTCCAGACAGAAATATCGGGACACCCTTTCTTTTTGCTGAGTTCCAGCAACAACAGCTGGAATGATCAGTTATATCAAGCAAATTATATGATTTCTAGTTTGCAGCAACACTTTAGGGAGGGTCCTTCTCTAGTTCAGCCTGACTGCACCCCGTACACGTACTAAGCTCTATACAGACCCGAAGAAAAGCTCGGTTTTAAGAAACCCACTGAGGCTTACTTGAGCAACTACAGTGTCCAGCCATACAAACGTCCTTTTGAATACACATGCACAGATTTGCACAGGCATAGTTCAAGGTCTTGTGAAAGGCCACTGCTTATCTTAGCTTTTGTTCTGTTATATTTATAAGCGTGTGTTGTCCCATTAAGAATTGAATGCTTTATATTGTAAATGTTGTTTATAATCAAACCATTCAAATTTTTTCCGAGCAAGAAAGTGCATCTTGACCTCCATTATTAAAAAAATATATAAAACTGGAAGATTTTCTGTGCATTGGATGTTATATATTTTGCCATTTGCATCCTGTGTTTTGTTTATTCCTCAGATACGCACCGAGAATGTCATAATTACTAAAAATGAGAAGATAATTCACACCATCTCACCTCCAGACTTCAAGATTTCATGTCAGGTGTTAATCAGATGATAAATTAGCAGGAGTTCATTACTAGAGAAAAGAAGCAAACCCTGCAAAGAGCTCTTCATCGAACATTACCTTTCTACGTTTCTCCCGGGCAAATCCTAAAACTTCATTAATTACGGCACGTCAGCCGCACCTGGACTCGGGCGTTCTCCTTCCTCAGGTCACCGCCGGACTGAGAATTAAAGACTGATGCACTGGCTTCCACAGCAGCGCCTTAAAAAGCACTTACAGCCCAAAAGAAGAAGGATGGATTGAGCTCTAAGTCTGAGTCTGATTAGAAAAGCAATTTCCGTTTGTCGAGGTTTTGCCAAATATGCATCCTGGCGGTGACTGTGTTAATGTTCAGGCTGGAATATGCATGGATAGGAAAGTCGTGATTACTTATTGCAGTCCAAATTCATGCGCCAGCTATGCATCACAAAATTTAAGTTCACTTTGTTACACAGAGCAGGTTTAATATAACCACCGGATATAACCCCAGCAGCCTCAGCTGGATATGACAGATACACATGATGGAAGAGGTCTGACCAGAGCAGCTCCAGAGAGAGTGGCTCCAGGAACCCATCTACACAGTGAGGTATTAAAATGACCACCATACATTCACCCACCTATCCATCTACCACTCTTTTTGTTGTTCTCATATCTAACTATTAATATATGCAGCCCTTCACCCATTCATCAATATATCTAAGCCTCAATGCATCTGCATATTTAATCATCGATTCATATATCTAAGCACCCATCTACACATCTAAGCATTCATCTATACTATATCTAATCAATCAACCATCAAAGCACCCATCCACCCATCTGTATATCTAAACATCCATCCGTATATCAGAAGTAAGAACAAAGAGATTCTAAGGATCTCAGCAGTTAAGGCACTTGACTGGTAATCAGAACGTCACCGGTTCAAGCTCCATCACTCTGTGCCTCTGTGCAAGGCCCTTAAACCTTGAATGTACTGCAAATACTTCACACTGATGCCTGCAAAGCAAAAAAAGTACTCGAGTCCGAACCGGTGCTGCACCAGTAAAGCGGGACAATTCGAAAGCTTTTCGGCCACCTGCAGTAGGTGTGAAGTATTTTCATGGGCAGAAGCTTCAGAGCTGATTTAGGATTCTTCACACGGAAGCCACTAACTGATTCAAAGCCACAGGGGATCAGGGGCCACCCTGGAAATCAGACCCATGAAACCTTGGCTCTGGCTAAGTAAATGCCAAACGTCATAAGTATATTGTTGCATTGGCTTTTCAACCTTGGGGCCTGCTGGGCCCTGGCTGGGGTATTTTAAAGACTCACCCAGCCTGGCATAGCAATGGTAGTGTCAATGGTTTGCTCTGCTGCCCCTGAGGTAAGGTTAAACGTTTCGGAGGAATGCATTAAGCATGAGTTAGCCCACACAGGGGCAGCTCGTGTCTCAGAATGATAGCTGCATTAACTTTGTGGTCAGCAAGCATGAGCTGAATTAATAAAGCCTCTCTTTAGTGTTCCCATCAGCCCAAGAGCACTTCAGATGGACCGCCTGGAAAGACCCGGAAAACAAGGAACAAATAAAAAACATATTTACATCACGGGAATCAAGAGAGACACTCTGGGGACACAACAGCAAGACTAATCAGACGAATCACTCATTACTACTGACCACTTCATACCTCAAACCTCATATAAACGACTGCTTCAGTCAGACAAGTCCTTGTTGGCAGGGGTCAGAAATGAAAACCAAAGTTGCGCAGTCGTTCGTGATGTGATCTCTGATGTGATTACCGGGCCCTCGCAGCAATCTTCAGACAAGCCCAAGGCCAAAAATCAGCCTCAACCCAATTCACACTGAACGCAGAGTCGTGATGTGCCTCCCACGCCAGGGCAGGAAGAGAAGGAAGCCGGCTTCCTCGGCAACACCCGATACCGCTCAAATTGCCAATCGCCTGCCAAGAGTTCAATTAGACGGAATAGATAAACTCAATTAAAGCCTAATTATCAATACTGGTTCAAAAGCTGGAGCATCGATTCTGCTTTTGTTTGACGCTATTCAAGCTCAGGACAAAAAGACGGAAAACAAAAACGGCGACACAAAAGTGTTTTCCCGAGCGGATGCCTCAGAAAACATCCCACCAGTATTAAAGGTCGTATCCTGTTGTCTTTGTGTGTATCCCATCTTTCAGGACGGGAGATGAAGTTGGCTGATCGTCGACTGGTTAAGACAGCCAGTGTGTAAACGTGGGCTATAATAGGGACGGATTTATGGTCTGTCTGCTGTGCTGTGATTAGACACCACTGCTAACACTCTGATAAGATTCTCACTGATGGAAATATTTACCCCAGTGTCCTCGAGTCACCTCACAGAAGGGAAGGGCGAGGGTACAGACCCGCTCCCGTGGCATATGCGGCCCCGTCGGTCTCTGACTTTCCAATGACTTTTAAGGTTTCCATCACTTTCAGGTCACTTTTCTAAAGTCAGGGTGTCTCCACGAGCTAGAGCGCGAGCTAATCCAGAGGGTTTAAAATTCACTGTGCAGAACTCACTCCCTTTCAGGGCGTCGACTAATCTCAGGGATTCGATTCCCGCCGTCGCGAGAGCCGGGCGCCGGTATGTGACATTCCATGACAATCCACTGAAGGCCGGCCAACCGCGAACGGCCGCTAATGCGCCAAAAGAGCTGCCCTTTTTACAAATACACCAAAGGCCAAAGGTTCTTCGGCGCTCTCTGATGCTTGATGGGAATCCACACGCCAGGATGTATTCAGTCATTCAGCGCACAGACTGTTGACTGTACACTACCCACACATGAACGGGGCACAAGCGGGATGCGCCAGACCTTTGTGTAAT
This sequence comes from Microcambeva barbata, assembly GCA_034509105.1. Taxonomy (NCBI): domain Eukaryota; kingdom Metazoa; phylum Chordata; class Actinopteri; order Siluriformes; family Trichomycteridae; genus Microcambeva; species Microcambeva barbata. Next base: position 15,003,577 of record JAYDZF010000012.1, read on the forward strand.
TAAAAGGTTAGGAGAGCAAAATCATTTTCTCTCTCAGAGGAGACCGGGTAGAAAAGGCCAGGGCGGAGTGGCATGGACGCCATTGGAAAGCTTCATTGGCTCAAAAATTAAACCAGAAATGTAACGATTTGGCATGTAGTTCATTTGCCAATTGTAAAGGCTCAGGTCCATGAACAACTTTTTCTGAAGATATACCCATTTTATCTAATAATAATATTAATAATAATAATAAAATTATCAATATTCATATTCATGATAATAATGAGGCAATAACAGTGTAATAATAATGATAATAATAATAACAGTAATAATGATAATAATAATGACAATAATATATTAATATTATTAATAATAAGAAGAATAAGAAGAATAACAATAATAATAAAAAACCAAAATTAAATACATGATAAAAATCATGTAATAGCAGTGTAATAATAATATTAATAATAATAGCAATAATAATAATAATAATAAACACCTTTATTATTATGTTTAATAAACATCATGATTAAATGACCTGTTTTACAACTTTTGGGCAACGTCTGGGCTGCTAAACTTGAGGAACTGAGAGACACTCCTTCAGACTTAGCTCAAACGATTCAGTAGATTCAGGGTTCGAGCTTTAGCAGTGCTATTAGCACTACACAGACAGGACTAAACTGTCTGAGGAATGGGGTTGGTGGTTAAACAGCCTGGTTACTGGACGGTGCAGTAGAAGGTCTCTCTAAGTGTCATTAAGGGCATCAGTGCCAGATCGGGCATGAGGAGCAGATCTTTGTAGATATCATAACGGTGTATGTAAGACTGTTCCCTCTGCTTTCTGGTCTCCTGATGTAAACACCAACTGGTCGGACAAATCCCCAACCTTCAGAGAATAGAACGCTAGCATGCCCTGGGGTAAAACTACTTCATGTCCATGTGCCCAAAACACAAGCTATTCATAATTAGAGAAGCTTAACACTAAATACCCATTTAAACCACCGAGGACTTTTAAAAAGCGAGAACTCTCTTGTGCAATCGCTCAGGGAGACGAGAGAGCGAGAGGAAGATTTAAAATGGAATGTCAGTCACATATTTTAAATGAGTGTCCTTGAGCTGGCACACGAAAAACAGGCTACATTCAGCACTAAATCAATACCGCTCGCCGAACAATGGACCCGGCGGAGGCCCTGAAGAGCCCACTCTCATACGCTTTGTGGTGGCAAAAAAATATTTTTTGGGGGGGCTATTACGGTGAAATGAAAAAAAAGGTTATCGCGGAAGGAGCCGGGTTATCGTCACAATAAACACAGAAATAAATAACGAGTCCTTGAACGTTCGGAATTAAGAAATGGAAGTTAACGTTTTGAATGAGGAGCGCGACAAGGCGGCAGCCGAGCCGAAGGAAAGAGTGCAAGGTCGTTCCGAACACTGAGAGACCCGGAGACCCTTACAGAGGAGGAACTCGGATCTACAGCACGTCTCCGGGAATCTATTCATCCAGGAGCTTTCAGAAGGTACAGGACCCGCTTATGTTCGGAAGAAATTCGGAGCAGTAATCACCAAGGCCGGGGCAGAACCTCGGGACAGAGCGAGTCTCAGAACCCGCCCACCCGACATCTCACCGACGCCCATCACGCTCTCTCTCAGGCCGGGCTTTTTACTTAATTAAATCAGCCTCGTATCAGATGTTCTTTGATGGAATACTAAAACATATTCAATCTCCTAATGCCATTACAGGGGCGCATAGAGCGGTGCTTTAATCCTCCCGGCCACGAACCCGCCGGTGAGACGGAGGCGCCGAACCTGCAGCCTGTGTTCTCGGTGCTGACAGATATGACGGGGTTCACGCCCCGACACCCCACGCCCCGCTCTCGGCCTCCCTTTGTGTTACAGAGCGACGGGATGAATGATGTTTCTGACATGGCACAGTGCTTCCCCCACCTGACATCACTTTAGCTGCACATACTGATGAAAACCGCCTCCAAGACTTCCAAGCGCTCCCATCATACGCTTGATGGAACGGCATCACGGCGGAGCTCGGGAAGGCGACGTGCGCCGGGGCGGGGGCGCGTTTTATTTGCCGGATGAACACATCAACAACAGGTTTCAGTAACAGTGTGACTACTTTCAGACTCTCGCCTCTTTGATGTGGAGAAGGAACTGCTGAACCCAACAAATAAACTCTCTCGGTGACAGGAGCTGCCACCACCCGCTGCACCCAGCGCAAAGCAAGTCAGGCTTGAACTTGTGTGTGTGTGTGTGTGTAGTTCTGCTGGAATCCTGTAGGCTGTATCATATTAGTACTGTATCAGAACTGTCAGTGATTTCCATCAAGCAGTGAAAAGGTTTTATTCTTCGTGACCCCACGTTAGGGCGGCTCGGTGACAAAATTAGAAGCAGCTGGGGTGCTTTGAATCACTTCTGTGTGGAGTTTGCATGTTCTCCCTGCATTTCCCATGGGTTTCCACCAGGAGCTCTGATTTCCTCCCAAAACATGCAGCATGGTAACTGTAGGCACAGAATTTTCCTATAAGTGAATGTGTGTGTGCCCTGATATGGACTGGTGTCCCATACATGGTGTCACATACGTTGAGCCCATCGAGCAGCAAAGAAAGTGAGTGATGCCACAAAAAATGAAATGCTAAGAACATTGATTAAGTAGGTTAAATCTCCGGTTAGCTATGCACCCCCTAATGGGCACAATTGGAAGTGCCTGCAGCACTTAAAATCTTCTGGGTTTGAAAAAGAATGGAAGGGCACGGCATCTCAAGGTCTTCAGCAGCAGAGGACAAATTGCCCACGCTTAAAAAAAATAAGAGATAATAAATAAATCAGCTAAACAAATAAATAAACACGGGCAGATTGGTGCCTTGAAAAGACATCTTGCCAGCTGACTGACTACTGTCTGGTGAACTCTGCACCCGTTACCTCCAAAGTGTATCAGATGAGAAGGCCTGGCTCACAATCAATGTTCCAGAGTTCAAGGCCCTGAGAAGACCACTGGAGCTCCTTCACAAGACCTTCTAAATGTACCGGAATAGATGTCTGAATCACATGTAGAAGCATCCCATTTTCTACTTCGTTTACTCATCTACTCTCATCTTCTCCCAATTGAGTCTATTTGTCTATTAATCGAGGTGTGTTGCTGTTCACGCCTCTTCTGACCCACGCATAGCCCTGATGGAACCTTTTCCACCCGTGCATTCTGCACAGGCACCAATCAGCGTCCTTCCACAGTTTTGAAAGACCCAACCCACATAATCCGGTCAACCCGCTCTAGCAAAATCGTGTCTGCTGCAGGTACTGCCAATTATAATAGACATAAAATATATTTATTTTTATAAACTCAGCGCCGATGTGCTTAATACAGAAGTGACTTCATTCGCCTCCAGTGCACGGCACACCTGAATTCATGGTTCGGATTATGCAACAGAAAACAATGGTTGGTAATTAATTTAAATAAAGACAGTTCCGGACTGGGATTAGGGATCATACTGAGAGACCACGAGCAGTGTACGATGGGGCCAAGTCGGGTCACTTGGAGAGTTAAACGTGAGCTTGAGAGACCCTCTGAGCCCCGAGCCCATTATTTCCTCCTCCACGCATTTCTGCCTTAATCCTCTCATTTGGGAGGTCAGTGCAGATCATTATACAGTACGGCCCCGACACTTCACCCCTCCTCGTCACAAATACGGGACTCCAGGGAGCGGCTTGGATGCCACTCGGTCCAAGATTTTTATATGAATCCAAAAAGGCGTGCAATTAAATCTGCCGAGAAGGCACGAGCAGTGCAGTCAGCCAGAACGTGGGCACCGCCAAACAAGGGCATGAGGAGAGGCAGGGTACGATGAAACACGGGCAGAGGAGGTTTGCTCTCCGTCTGACAAGGCCAATGAAACACATACGTCTCGGTGGCTCTTTTCCCATCGCACCCGAGCAAACGCGAAGGTGCATTCATTTTGCACAGCTAGCTAGGGAAGGTGGTAGCCTAGTAGGTAGAGCTTTGGGCTATCAACCGGAGATTGGCGGTTCAAATCCCAGCTCTGTTGGGTCCTTGAGCAAGACCCTTAACCCTCACTGCTCCAGGGGCGCTGTATGATGGCTGACCCTGCGCTCTGAC
>JAYDZF010000012.1:15085571-15096041 GCA_034509105.1 Microcambeva barbata
TGGTGTGGGACTCTGGGGTGATGGTGTGGGACTGTAAGGTGATGGTGTGGGACTCTGGGGTGATGGTGTGGGACTGTAAGGTGATGGTGTGGGACTCTGGGGTGATGGTGTGGGACTGTAAGGTGATGGTGTGGGACTCTGGGGTGATTATATAGCATCATGCTATGTAATAGATAATGTTGGGTTTTGTAGCCCAGGTGGAGTAGTGTGATTTTCCACCACACACCAGTGCCGAGAGTCTGAACTCCCCGGTTAGAATCGTGCTGTTGCTGGTTGGTTCCACAAACCAGTACATTGTAGTGTTGGTCCTGAAACTGCTCTGTTGTTGCTGAAGTGTTACTATTGAAGAAAAAAAAAGAGTCCTGAAGACATGATGATGGATGTAATGATGCTCCCGGTGTGATTCTGGGTGGGCACGCCTTTATTTACACGTCGTATCATCAGCAATCAGAAGCCGACAGCACTTTACCAGAGTCTGCCCCCCCCCCCACAGCAGCGGCCTATCAGAGAGGGGATCAGAGGAACGCCGACAGATGTTTCATCACAGTCATTTATTAGTGCAGTGGTTTGTGAGAGGACCTGGCTGCTCATTAACGTCTCACTTCTGTTAGCTCTCATTTGTTTCAACTGGAGGAAGGTGATTCGCTCTGTTAGCGGAGGATACAGAGGTGGTGGAGGACCTGGAACACACACCGTGTGACGTAAACATGCTTTCACACACACACACACACACTCACACACACACACACAACAGGGATAAAGGTAAACGCACAACCAGCTGCCGGTTTGAATACTTTCGGATGTTCCTGTTTGTCACAGTGGACCTTTTACGCTGGATGCCCTTCCTGACAAAACTTTCCCTATTTATCCAGGCTTGGGATAGGCACCACAATGTTAGACTGTAATTGGTTAGGCACGCGTCCACCACACTGCAAAAATGGCAGTCGCCAAGAAACGGATCAGTCGCCTCACAGCGAGAAGGTCCTGGGTTCGATCCCCGGGGTGGGGCGATCTAGGTCCTTTCTGTGCGGAGTTTGCATGTTCTCCCCGTGTCCGTGTGGGTTTCCTCCGGGTACTCCGGTTTCCTCCTACAGTCCAAAGACGTGCTACCAGGTTGATTTGAGAGACTGAATCGTCCTGTAGGTACCTGCGATGGACCGGTGCCCCGTCCAGGGTGTTACTGTGTGCCTTGTGCCTGTTGAAGAGCCGGGAAAGGCTCCAGCACCCTTACAGACCCTGATCAGGATAAGGGGTTAAAGACGATGAACGGAACTGAACAAAATAATAGAAATCATATAAAAGAATATATCAATAATATAAATAATAATTATATATGAGTTTGAGTAAACAAAGCTGAACATGTTTTATTGAACGACATTCACAGTTTACTGTCCTCACTTGACATCGTGGACCTCTCAGGAAACACCTCGCCCCCCCTGCTGGCACAACTGTGCTCGACGTCGGTCCCTCCGTGACCTAAAAACTATATTCTGAATCCCCTGCATCCATAAATCTCACTACACAACTAAAGGAACATCCACTTCCTGCCCGTGACACAGGAAAACTTTACCAACAGCCGTCACTTGGGCGAGGCCTGATTAATGGCTTCGGGCTGAAGTCTAATACGATCGGGGCCGAGCGAGGGAGCCGGGCGACCCACCGGAACAACGAGGCGCATATAAAATGCAGGAAAATCAATCGCGACCCGAGAGGAGTCGTCTTATTAACATGAGTCATCTCAAGAAATGTACTTTTAATACACGCTCGTGTGTAAAAGCTGATTAAAAGCATTTTTGTCTATCAAACTGATTTGATCCGAACAGCATTAATGCAACATGGCCGCCTGCCATAAGAGCATCCGCACGCTCATCATCTGGTGATTGTTTAACACGAGCCAGACTCCGGGAGAAAAGGCTCATCATCCAATCACATCACACGGCCCAACCTGAAGGGCTTCCAGGACGGATGCCATTAGAGCCAAGGCTACAATTATCAACACATCAAACATGTCCAGTTTCCCACTTATTGCCCATTAATGTAAAACGAGGAATCGAACAGCCATCGATGTTTTGGTTTCGGTTCATGGTTAAGCACGTTGATTCATTAATCCATCATTAGAACAACAGTCAGAGTCACTTTTATTGAGACTCGTTTAAAACGACCTGACGGATGAAAAGAAAGAGAAGTAGGACGGCACGATGGCTAGCACTGCCGCTTCACGGCAGGAAGGTCTTGGGTTCGGTCTCCAGACGGGTCCGATCTGTGTAGAGTTTGCATGTTCTCCCAATGTCTGTGGGTTTCCTCCGGGTTACCTCTAACAATTAAAAAAAAAACATGGAGTCAGGTTTATTTGAGACACCGAATAGTGGGCGGCTGTCGCAGCGAGAAGGTCCTGGGTTCGATCCCCGGGTGGGGCGATATAGGTCCTTTCTGTGGGGAGTTTGCATGTTCTCCCTGTGTCCATGTGGGTTTCCTCCGGGTACTCCGGTTTCCTCCCACAGTCCAAAGCCGTGCTACCAGGTTGATTGGAGACACTGAATCGTCCTGTAGGTACCTGCGATGGACCGGTGCCCCGCCCAGGGTGTTACTGTGTGCCTTGTGCCCGTTGAAAAAGCTGGGATAGGCTCCAGCACCCCTACAGACCCTGATCAGGATAAGAAATAGTGTGTGTGTGTGTGTGTGTGTGTGTGTGTGACCAGCGATTGACTGGCGGCCCGTAGTTGTTTCTGGTAAAAAAGGAACTGTGCCCTGTAAAGCATTCGGGTCATGTGACTGTAAAACAGCCCCTCCTCTACAGGGGCATACCTGGGGGGCTCCTAATTTCCTAAAACATACAAAAATGCTTTCAATAGTTGGGTCTGTAGGGGTTGGGTCTAATCAGGGTCTGTAGGGGTGCTGGAGCCTATCCCAGCTCTTCAACGGGTGCAAGGCACACAGTAACACCCTGGATGGGGCGCCAGTCCATCGCAGTGCTTTCAATAGATACATTATTATTAAAAACCTCAATAAGCATCAGGTACAGCAACTCTACGCTGGATAAAAATGCAGCTGTGAGCAAATCCCATTCGAATAAAGTATTCCCCAAGTGCACACTGGGTAATGATTGGCTCTTGTATTTTATTACGCAATAACATTTTTTTGATTGTTTATCCAATAGGATCTTCAGGCCCATCATTCTTTTCCCCGAGTGCAACACCACCGCCGCGGGTGCCAGCGTTCACACTTACGGCCGCCCGTGCTCTTCAATAAATCCCCCCCCCAAAGGGTTAAATCGATAAACACACGTTTTATAAGGTAGAGGGCGACATAAAGCTCACGAGTCACACCAACTCCCTTTTTACTGAAACACGGGCTTCAGATCTGTACAAATCTCTAAAAAAAGAAAAGAATCTGTGCAAATGAAGCTTTTTTTTTTTTTAACCCCGCCCCGAGCCGGGAGCAGAACTTTATAGAGTGGGGCGGTAACACCGCGGCGGCGGCCTGTCAGAAAGTATATTTAAGGCACCACATCTCGCTTCAACAATCAGCCTTTTCCAGCGGTGCCGAGAGTCTCTTTACAAGCCCGACCGGCACACCAAATATTGCCCACCGGTGGCGCAACAGTGCTCAAAGAGAAAGAATAATTTGAGCCCCCGGAGGCGCCGGCCTTGTTTTGATAGCTGGAAGTAAAATGTCAGCCGCAACATGGGTTTAGCTTTGTGTTCTTTCAGTGGCAGAAAAAAGAGAAAAATCAATCTGAGTTCTGCTGGGTTTTGAAGCCGGATTCATACTGAAGAAGCTCGGTCACTCCCCCGCTGGCTGGGATGCTAGCACCATGCTACGGGTTGTTGTTACCCTGGTTTGGGAGGGGCGGGGGGGGTCGATGCATGGCCCTGGCTGCGAGGACAAATGGGCACCGTTTGTGTCCGGTTGAGTTCGGTGTTCTTTCAAATGATGGACACTGAATAGCCTTTGACCGTCGGGATTGATTGTCCCAGATGAGCTCAGGCGGTGGCGGACATTTTATTATTCTGGTCAGACGTTATTAGAGCCGAATCACAGGGATGAGATAACTCCTGGAATATTTCAATATAATAGACACCCTATTTATCCTGAAACCAGGGTTCTTAAACAAAGGCTCCTCCCCTTTTTAATCCTTAAAACAGAGAACTTAAATAAAGACTCCTCCCCTTTTTAATCCTTAAAACAGAGAACTTAAATAAAGACTCTGCCCCCTCTTATCCTTCAACCAGGTTTCTCAAACAAAGACTCCGCCCCTTTTTAATCCTTAAACCAGTGTCCTTAAACAAAGACTCCGCCCCTTTTCAATCCTTAAACCAGTGTCCTTAAACAAAGACTCCTCCCCTTTTTAATCCTTAAACCAGGGTTCTTCAATAAAGACTCCTCCCCCTTTCAATCCTTAAACCAATGTCCTTAAACAAAGACTCCTCCCCTTTTTAATCCTTAAACCAGGGTTCTTCAATAAAGACTCCTCCCCTTTTCAATCCTTAAACCAGTGTCCTTAAACAAAGACACCGCCCCCTTTTTAATCCTTAAACCAGTGTCCTTAAATAAAGACACCGCCCCCTTTTTTCCTTAAACCAGGGTTCTTAAACAAAGACACCGCCCCTTCCCCCCCTTATATTAAGCACTGATCTGAGTCCTCTGACCTCCATCCACTCCTCAGCGGTACCACTTCTTCAGGACGCCCTGATCAGCTGACATTAACCCCATACGCGTCACGCCCTGTCTAATGTTCACAAGCAGCCAATGAACCGCAGACATCTGGCATTTCTTATCTTTTATAAAGGTGTTGATTTGTTTAAAAGACCAAGGTGTACAGAAAAAATGAAAACGAGAAAAAGCCACCCACGCACTATTAGTGCTCCTGACACATCCTAAAAACGTGTCTGGAAATTAATTAGGCACGACAAAACGAGGCGAGGTGGCATATTTGCACCAAATGTTTCCACAACAAAGCAGAATTGAGGATTTTAGAGAGGACAAAGAGCTTTTTTGGGTTTTTTTTCTTCTTCTCGTGTCCCGAGGCGTAATTATCAGCAGGCAGCCGGGGACAAACCGAAGCGTTTCGGGGCCTGGCGGTAAACATGAACAAAAAGCGTGAAAAGGGGGCGAGAGACACTAGGACGGAGTGAGAGAGAAAGACAGAGGGTGGGGGATCAGGGTGTTTGTGTCCCTCCAGTGTTCCTTCCCTCCGGGCAAGTAGTCCCACACTGAGGGGACAGACAGGATCACATGATGCCCTCGCCGTACCACATGAGAGAGAGAGAGAGAGAGAGAGAGAGAGAGACCTACAGGTGTGTCTTTATGATCCTTCCTTCTGATCCTGGCAGCCCCTTATGAGCAGACGGAGTCTCCGGGCTGAGTAATGAATCCCCGGGTTCGGCTGCTGGGTCGAACGAGCCCACAGCTTGTTGCCGCCTCCCTCTCGCCTGCCCGGGGTTTGATCATCAGGTGGCAGTGGAGGGCGAGCGTCTCCTGACCGGCCTCTTCCTCCTCAGCCGGTCCTCCTTCTGTCTTGTCGGTTTAACAATGGACACGCCCATTCTCCAAGGGCGACGCCCAGGGAGGCGAGGGCGTCATGCCACGGGGGCAAATGGGCATCTGTCGAGCCCACCCGGGAATCGATTTAGGGCGGGGATGCCGGACTGAGATGTAAAAATACAAACGGTCCTGATTAAGACTGGGGCGGTTCACCTTTATGAGCGCGAAACCTACGCACATCTGTACAGAGATTGGACTTTAATCCATCAATGACTCGATCCTGGTCAGGGTCACAGTGCATCAGGATCCATCAGGAAATACTAAGCGCCGGGCAGGAATAGCATGAACAGAGCGACATAGAGAGACATAACAGGTTGGTGCACCCTTGTGGGCAAAATAAGCAGCGTCTGCGTCAGACAGGATGAGCCACTAAGGCGGACTAAAAAGGGGGCGGAGTCTTTTACGGTCCAGAAGTGTAGTGAAGTGGAGGTGACTCTCCATGCGCAAGCCTGGCCACACACACCGACCAAAGATCAAATAAATCCTCTCCATGAGCTGAAGATCAGAAAAAAATCTCCCATCAGCTCCCAGTGTGACGTGGGCGTGTCGATACGTCAGACAGCCGCCATCAAAGCAGACGCAGAAAAAGCCGGCGTCTGAACCCCAGATAAAACGCGCGCGTGAAAGGAAGCAGCACTTTAGCGCTACACGTCTGTAATCACCATGAATGGCGTTTCCGCTGCGCCCCGCTAATCACCGAGAGCCATTTATTTCAGCGTTTATTTCATTATGTGTCGAGAGACACTCGCATGGCAGCGCCCGGGCGTCGGTTCGGGGTGCAGAGGAGTACGTAACGCCAGGCGACGTTCTGGTACAAAATAAGAGTAACACATGAGCTCATCCCAAAGTCTCAGACCAAGGGTGCCAAAATATTTCCATATAAATCTCACAAGAAAACAAAAATGTTATACCACCTTAATATTGCATTCGATTTTTTTATTGTTTATTCGAATTGTTTATTGATTGTAACGTCTGATAGTAAATCTTCCTTTTTAGGAGCAGAAACATTTGAACAAATGAAAATTTGTAAAGACAAGCATGTAGAACCAAAAAAAATATTTAAAAAAAATATTAAAGGTAATTTAAATTAAGGAATACAGAAAGCAATAATAATTATCATTATTATACATTTTATTTGAAGGCACCTTTCATGACCCTCGAGCAACTCAATAAACAACAAACACATAATAAACTCTCTCACTCTCTTAAGCACTTATCCAATCTGGGTAACAGTGGGTACTGGAGACCCTCAGGATTTTAAAGGGGTGCATGGAAGACAGAAACCCTGGGTGCAAGGCAAGGCAGACACACCCACATACACACCTTATAAGACAATAGGGTGTCTGATAAACCTGACTGCATGTGTTTAGGACTGTGGGAGGAAATCAACAGAGAAGCCCTACCGAGGGATCGAACCAATGACCTTCTTTCTGTGAGGCGACAGTGCCAACGTATGTACCTTTATGTAGACATAAAAAAATCTGATTTCGATTTAAACTTAAATTAGATCATGCACACGTTTGGTCCCGGTTCATCGTCGGTCCTGATCGACTTGGTACGTCTTTAATTAATTCCGTTCATATGTGACTGGGTCGCGTTCCATTAGGTATCGGACGCAGAGGCGGGACTGTGAGCTTCCTCTCACTGAACTCGCTCCTACTCCGAGTTAAATGCATCCGTACGTCATTATCCCGCTCCGCCATGATGCACTTCAAAGCTGGCATACCCAGCATGCCCCCTGATGAGGGCTCTGCTAATGGGATGGAGCGAAGGCTGCACTCTGCCTCCACTGCTGATTTCATTTGGAATCTTAAAAGCATGAAGATTTCGCTCCATCTGCCTTCCAACACTGTGGAAAGTCTGCGTTTTACTTTCTTTCTCTTTCTTAACGTTCACCGGAGCGAGTCGGGAGATCGCGTCTTTCTCCTGGTGGTTAACGTGGTGGAAGCTCCGGGCCGGAGGCTGAGAAGCCGAACCCGAACCCCGGGCAGGGCTGTGAACCGCCAGCTGGCCCGGAGCCACGAAAATAACTGTGAGGAAAGTGGTTGCGAATCCATTAGCTTCAGCTCCGGGCTCCGGTGTGCGCCGGCTTATTAGAAAGGACTGAAGAAATGCAGAATCACTCATGGGCTCACTCGCTTCATAAACGCAGGAGGGGGAGGCTGTGCACGGCACGCCGCGGTCTGTCCGGAATAAAGATCAGGCTCGGAGGAGGAGGGTGGGCGGGCGATCTTGAAATGGGCTTATTTGTTCATAACTTAACCACATGAATTCATCTCGGGCTTGAAACTCAGCCCGATGATCCTTCACAAATTATTAACAGGACGGACGGGGGGGGGGGCAGGCCAGCAGAGGCATTTCGGTCAAATCACTAGTCCAGTACCTTAACCACTAGGCTGTAAACCCTGCCACAGCTAGATCAGGAGCATTATTGATAAAGATCTGAAACTCAGAGTTCTTTATCCTTGTTAGCTAAAATACATTTCTCACAATGAATTCATTTAAAATCCTATAAAAATAACGATTTGTGTTTTTGTTTTCTACTCCGGCCGGTCCTACGAGAATCCTGCTCTTATAAAAAGTTCTAATATTACATAAACACAAATCAATATCGGGGGAGTATGTGTGGTCTCCCTGCTACATTAGGAGGTTACGTAAGTAATGATGAAACAATCACTTTAAAATACATTATTAGACTATAATGAAATATTTTAAAAACCTTAGTTGACCCACCGGTTGGGAATTACTGGTGTAGAAAGTTCCACAGTGTCCTTCTACTTAAAGCTTTACCTCGACGTGTCCTTAGAAAGAACTCCCATCATCCCCCTATATCTGACAACATTCCTGTACAGTAGCCTGGAAACTCAACTCTGCGTGTCAGGCTTTGTTCCAGCAACTTGTGCTTCATGGCAGACCAGATGTGGACAGGTCTTGGATTACCTGTGACTACCTGGACGAAGTTCTTCTCAGCATGACAGCCCAGAACTCTTTCCTTTGCAACCTCTCCGAGACACTGATGCACTTTTTGATGGGTGCAGAAGTCGCCCCTTTATATAGGCGCAGAGACGTCACCAGCTTGACGGACTAATGAGAAGGAAGGAAGCCATGTGACCGAGCGAACCGACACTCTGGAACTCTCTCCATCCTCCAACCTCTGCTCAACTTTTGATGAGGTCTGGTTCTCGACTGGTGCTATGCCTCCAGTACTTACTTGAACCAAGTTAGTTGAACCGAAGTTCTCACACGAACGGAACACAAGTGTGAGGTCATGAACGAGTCTTAATCTAGTACATAAGCAGAATTGAACTGAGTTATATCCAAGTGTAAATAATTTGTGTATTTATTTGCACGTTCGGGCTTGTCAGTGACTATTTAAAGGTTCTTTTGGTTCACAGAGAGAGATTTGATCTGCACCCGCGGGTTGTGCCACATAATCCTATTAGTTTCAACGTCATGATGCTAACAGTCTTACCTTAGTGTGTGTTTGAATGACCTGATTATAAAGCCACGCCCTTAGGTAGCTGACTGTGTAATGAGTAAGACAGCAAGGAGGCTTGCATCCCACAGTGAACATTCGGACATTGTCTTTTCATTTTCTTTTAACCCCTTATCCTAATTATGGTCGGTAGGGGTGCTGGAGCCTATCCCAGCTCTTCAATGGGCGCAAGACACACAGTAACACCCTGGACGGGGCGCAGACATTCGGACATTTTAGATATACATTTTATATCTAATATCATGTGTAGGTACAAATTATTTTTACTATGACCGGTGTGTCCCACAGCTGCTGGAGTGGGTAAATAAGAGGGTCCGTGTATTAAACTCCCTAGTCAGTATGAACTGGTTAACAGACAGATAAGAAAATCCAGCGCTAGTCTCTGCTTCATGCACATTATGCTGAGATCCACACCATGAGTCGGGGCAGTTCTGTTACGTCAGCCTAAATGAATCGTATTTATTAGCTTGATTAATTAAATGTACCTAGTCTCGCTTCGGGTGTTATTTTATTCCCCGTATCTTTATCGGCAACCACAGGAACTATCTGGGTTTTATTTAACACTCGGCGACGTGCTGGAGCGCCGTGAGCTCCTCTGTGAAGGACACATCACAAAAAAAAAAAAGAAGAAGAAGCTCTTTCCTATTCAAGAGAGCCGGCACGACGAACCAAATCTTTTCATCCTCCGGAGCTCGATCAATGTTAGCACTGGTTACTCAGACAGTAAAGCGCTGCCCACACGCTCCGTTCCTCCCTTGTCTGCTCCAATGAAGCCAGATTAATCTATTTGCATGCATTGATTTGAAATCTGCTCTGGGATTCTATTGAGTGGTGGTGAGGGGGGGGGGTCGGACCATCGCTCTCTTTAAAATCCTCCTGCTCTCGGATTAATCACTACAGCCAGCCAATCAGAGCGGCCAGGTTCCTATCTAACGGCACTTTTCTCCAGCTGGATGTTTGGCTGGAATGAAGAAGTTTTTTGTATTGAGATGAAGTCTGAAAGAAACTGATGTGCTGAGGAAATTAATTTCTGAGGAGACGAATGCGTTCGTGATATATTCCATCTTCACAGTATTGTGTCGGTCCGCCTGTTACCGCACTACACCCAACAAACTGTGCTGCACAATCAGAGTCACTACCTGAACCGTATGTTCTGACAGTAGCTCGACCGGCTTCGTCCACCACTGATCCTTCCTTGGACCATTTTTGATACACACTGACCATTGCAGACCTAAAGCTAGAACTTTAGAAATGCTCTGACCCGGTCATCTAGCCATCACGATTAAATTACTTATTATTATTATTTATTATTACATTACATTTGGCTGACGCTTTTGTCCAAAGCGACTTACAGACACATGTACAGTACAACGAAATTCTTTCTTCGCATATCCCAGCTTTGGAAGCTGGGGTCATAGCGCAGGGTCAGC
>JAYDZF010000012.1:15781787-15792647 GCA_034509105.1 Microcambeva barbata
AGTGGAGCCTCGGTGGTTTTAGTCCCGGACTTTTCATCAGAATGTTTCGTGTTCAAGCCCCACCACCACCACCACTTGTACTACTGCCTGGTTCTTGAGCAAATCCCTTAATCGCAATTAGCGTTGATTGTGTCCCATCCTTAAATCGGCCAGGAGGTTTTTCTCTATCTGACCATCCCTCCCTCAGGCACGCCCGGCGTGGTCTGTAAGAGGGTTTAAGGTTTAATTTGGTCTTCTAAAACTAGAGGAAACGTCAATAGAAAAATGAAGCTGTGATTCGTCTACGGACGAGTGAACAAGCGTGAATGAAATTAATTTAAAAAATATATTTTTTCAACTAGCGAACGTGAAAGAACGTCTGGAGGCACCTGACATGTCACGCATGCTGTTATAATTATAAATCTGATTGGAATTAGTGATGGATCAAAAGCTCTCTCCTGATTCCTCACTTCCCCAAACCTGAAGCTGATCTTTAGTGCAAATCTCTGTAAAAAAAATTATTATTTTTTTACTGTGTGTGAGATTTTCATGCAGGAAACTGTGTGTGTGTGTGTGGAGTTTGTTTTTGTTTTTTTTTTTTTGGGGGTGGGGGGTCATCCCGCCGAATAGCATCGCTGTTCATGATTTGGCGTCGTGATACGGAGTGTAATTACTTCTGATTTCTGAGTAGATGTGAGTAGGTTGAGCGTCCAGCATCTCGAACCAGGCAGTACGCCCCCTTCAGTTCGTTATTAAAAAAGGCGTGGTGGACGGCTCGACGTTATATTCGCGCCAGTACACGGGGAAGCGGTCACAGCTGTACCCGGATGAGAGCTTACACGGGCTCTGATTCAAACGCTCTTCATCTCACCGCTCTCGATTCGTAAACGCAGGTCTCAAACGCAGGGGTTTCATGGCTTCCGTTTCATTCAGCGTGACCGTCTTCTGCTTCCTGCCGAACGTCCCGTTCGTCTCGTCTCACCCCGAAATGCTTCCTGCGGACCGAATCACCTGTCTGAGTTCACCTGGAGACCAAATGAGCCGAGGCCGCCCGGTCAGGGGTTCGGACACTTGACGGGCACTGTGATGTACAGGACCTGAAGGAGTTCTGAGGAGTTTTAGCAGTAGCGCCCCGGCCCCGCCCGTCCAGCCCCCCCCCCGGCGTCCGCTTTCGTATCTTCACCGCACATCGGCCGTGCTTGGATTACCTCGTATCTTCGTGACCTCATGTTGCTTTGTGTCGGATTGTTTCCTGTCTCTCTGTTTCGTTCTGTTTTCTGTATATTTGATGAAACGCTTACGCGAGATTTTTTGTTTTGTTTTTCCGCGGACGCGATGTGAAGGACGACGGCCGGAGGGCCACGGCGATGAGATTATTAGCGTTACCAAACTTGGTATTTCTTTTTCGACTAGCTTGTCGAAGAGCTTGTGGGTGTGTGTTTGTGAGCTACCTCTGAGTTGTTTTGTTTCCTTTGCAGAAGCACATTTTTTTTTTTGCGTTTGTTATAATTCGTTGCAACTTCTCATCTCATGCATTTAAGCGTTGTGGGTCGACGTAGAGGGGAAGATCCGTCGATGGTGCGCGGAGAGATAAACCAGGGGTTTATTCGCTTTGACGACGTCCGCCAAAACATTTCCTTAGAGTAGCTTGATTTAAATAAAAGATGATTAATAATAAATAGATACGTTGGCTTCGGATTTATGCAGTTAACCAAGACACCGATGCTGATCCGTGTTTGTTTCGATTTTAGATTTACACAGGGCCTCCAAATCCAGCTGACAAGCACTGAACATCTGGGTCACCCAGAATTATTAATATAGAAGCAGGAATAAAAATTCAGTTCAGTTCATTTTCTTTAACCCCTGATCAGGGCTGGAACCTATCCCGGCTCTTCAACAGGGGCAAGGCACACAGTAACATCCTGGACGGGAATGCCCGTCCATCACAGGTACCTACAGGACGATTCGGTGTCTCCGATCGACCTGGTAGCACGTCTTTGGACTGTGGGAGGAAACCGGAGTACCCGGAGGAAACCCACACGGACACGGGAAGAACATGCAGACTCCACACAGAAAGGACCCGGATCGCCCCACCCGGGGATCGAACCCAGGACCTCCTCGCTGTGAGAATAAAAAAATAAATCTGACATATTATTATAAGATTCATTATTATATATATTTTTTTTATGTCTGTGCTAATTTGCTTAGTGTGGGGCGTGTTGGTATAATCCCGAATTCCGATGTTCCTGTGTAAATCTAAAAAATAAACCCACACGGAAGATCAGCTATTTAAAATTTAAAATTTAAAATTATTTTTCACCCAACTTCTTCAAACCGCAGAGAAGATCTCGGAGCCTTAAGCTTTGCCGTCAGAGCTGATCCGAGAGATCTCTCTGCAGGAGGGACGGAGCGTTGTTCTTTAGAGTTTTAAAGAAGCAGTAAAAACTTGAAAATATGTGAATCGAGGTGTAGTTTTGTAATGTGAAAAAAAAAAAAAAAAGATGGTCCGGGAACCTGAACCGCTAAGAGCAGGTCATATGCAAGTGTGCATTGTGCGTTGGACAATTGGGACTGCAGGTGGATCTCGAAAAAGAACTGAAGAATAAAAATGTTTAAAAAAAATGATAATAATAATAATCTTGATCGACGTTTTGTTTATATAAGTGTAGTCCTGAGCAAGAGCCAAGTGAGGCCATTTGATATATAAAATTGTGATATTTTTGTATTACGTGTCGGTCCCTTTTTCCATTTGTCTGAGCAGGGCGTTTGTCGTTTATTTCGTTTCTTTACGTCGTTTATTTGCCTTGCACCTCTTCGGTAATATCGGTGTGAACGTTGTCGTTGTAAGTGTCGCTTTCCGGCTCCGGATGCCGGCGCGTCGTAGGTGAAGGACTCGGCCGGCCATGTCTGCTTCGTGAGATACGTCATGTGATGCCAATGATCAAACACGCAGATGAATCGTACGCACGATGTCGATCGACGTTGCCAATATTGTGTATCGTTACTTGAAGTGTTTGAAGAAGGGACGGACAGACGGTATCGTGTGTGTGTGTGTGTGTGTGTGTGTGTCGTTGTCCTGAAAAACACTGTGAGTCTGGGCGACCTCTGTGCCCCCCTGTGAGATTTCAAAGCAAGCCGGAATAGTTAAGAGGCCGAAATAATTGCTTGAAAAGAGTATGTCATATTGGGCAAGATATTAAGCCACACACTAGTGTCTCTATCTTACTTTTTCTATTCACTCTGTGTGTGTGTGTGTGTGTGCGTGTGTGTGTGTGTGCTGAGAGAGAGAGCATTTTAGTGTTCACTGCACTGATCAGATTAAAATGTCCGATGCCACCTTCTCTCTAAAAAAAAGGATCAGGTGTCGGCGTGGATGTCGTTCTTCCCTCGATGTTACTCTGATGTTCCTGTGATATTTGTGCCTAAATGAAATTGTCCGAGTGTCCGTCGATGTCGGCTTCGTCTCTGTGTCCGCCCGTGATCGATGTCTTTATGGCTCCAGGGATGCTCCACGGCCTCGGTCCAGCACCGACGCCCAAAAAAAGGCGTTATAATTTAGTATATTAAATATACCTTATGTGTACGTCTGCGTTTAACATGTTCCAGTCCGTTTAGTGATGGTTGCTGTGTGAGAGCATTATGGGCACATGCAGCAACCCGTCTGGTCTTTCTAGACGTCTCGTGAATAAAAACCTCTGTCCACTAGAGGGCGACTCGGATCCTGAATACCCGTCTGGGTAACTGCATGTTCAAAGAGCCCAAACTCATTTTATTATATATTCCAGATCTACATCTGGTTTCTATTTTTCCTGTTGAGTAATATTTTGTTTGTATTGCCTTATTGTTCAGATTATTATTTTTTTTTAAATTCCAGCCACTGATTGGCTCCACTAGTCTACCAACCTCGAAGGCTTAGAGCTAAAACGTGCCTTCCGATATATAAGCATCCATTACTGTCCTCCTGATACATATGGCATGCGTGTCGCCCATACGATCCAAAGATTGAAGCTAATCGTGCTCTCGGAGAACCCCGACGTCCTCTCCAGACAGCATCAACTGCCTTCACCGTGCTTAATTATTTACCCCCTGCCACCCCATGAGTAAACCTGGGTAGAGTAAGGCGTGTGTATCTACCCACTGACAGGACAGCACCTACTGCCTCCTCCTTTTAGCATCGAGCTAACAAATACCCCAAAAGGGCTAGTCTCAATTATTCTGATGCAACAGGGACGTCATCCGCCCCAACCTGAGCCGGGTCGGTTCCTCAGGGCTCTGGGCCGGTGGCGGTATTTCGAGATGCATTGGTGCATCTAAATTGGAAATAAACGCACGTTAGGGTCGTTTGCTTTCGTAACCTGTTAAGAATCGGTTCTGTGTTCAGGTTTTCTTAATTCTGTCTCCATGTCTTTCATCCGATGGGACGAAATGTCGCCTCTGAAGCGTTTGTCCTGCGTTTGCTGATGGTGGCGTATTTTTGTACGCCGATCTGACTGCCCCGTCGGGTCCCCGCTTCGAGTACTTACGATATGAAGAGGCTGACCGGCATCCCTGGAGTTGAGGGTGACGTGTACCAGAACGAGTTGCCGTTTCATACCGTGTCGCCATGCATGTGTAGTACACTGAACTTTCAGAATAACAAAGCACCGAGACCTTTTATTAAAAAAAAAAAAAAGCACTGAGGACCAATCACCCTGTCGGACCAACTTTAACTAAGCTTTTCTATGTAGTAAAGTAGCTCTCTCTCTCTATTATGATTCTATATCTCTCACCCCCTGTTCTGTACCCTGTATTCAGCTTTGTTATTATATTTTTATTTTTTTTCGTGACAGCACAAGTGCCAGTCCAATGTGCTCTGTACTAAAATCTAGTGTTTTAATGATGATTTGAATTGTTCTAGTTACGTCTACCTCAGCACCTAATCTTAGCCTAATCTTAGAAGGTGCCCAATTTATGTTCTTCGCTTTTGTTTCTTTTGTTGTTGTTGTTTTTTGTTTTTTTTTCCTTTTTTAAATAAAAAAAAAAGAATAATGATTCGCATTCGGCTTCGCTAACGTCCTTCGTCTATTCCAGCCACATGCTCGTATCGTAGCACCAGTCGTGCTACAGATGTGGAAGGGGGGGGGGGGGTCCTGCGTGGGATCGGACACGTCTCTTTGTGACATTTCAGTGTTCTCTGATGGAGTGTGAAAATAAAATAAATAAATAAAAATGATAAAAAAGGTTAAAGAGATTTAATGCTGCAGGTTTTCTTCTCAATGTTGTTACTAAGTAAATCGTGTGCCTTTAATAGTGAGAGATTTTTTACATCCTACTAACAGTAGATCGTTTTTGTAGTGATTTTTCCTTTTTTTTTTTTTATTTGTTGGGTTTATTCTTGTATTTTTATTTATGAGTCTCATCAGATAACGATGTTCAGTTGTAATCCCTAAATCTGCAGTTAGAAAAAATAAAAAGTGGATTCAAGTCTGTCTGCTTCCTTACGTCTTCTTTTAATCGCCCATAAGCTTCACTTGGTACTTTTCCATGGTGACGTTTTTATTTCTGTTCTTTTTCCGTCACGGCATGTCATCCCCGGTCGGCTGGGATGCGTGAGCCTGGATAAATAGGGAGGAATTCAGGAAGGTAACGTGTTGTATAGTGTTACAAGGAGCCTTTAGGGAGTCTTTAAGACTCCTGCATCTCGATATAAAGGTAAGGAAGCACTCAGGGCTTATACACATTTTACAGGTGTCTGCCGGGGCCTACTAGTGGTTAATGCACGGGACTACTAATCCGAAGGACGCAGGTTCAAAGAAAAAAACAACTAGTGCTAGGTGTTGGACCCCTGAGCAAGGCCCTTAATCCTAAACTCTATAATGTAAGTCGCTTTGGATGAAGACGTCTTCTAAATGCCGAAAATGCAAATGTTTTCTAACATTTCTCTGGTGTTTATTGGGTCGTTGTATAACACTGTATAATCTAAATATATGACAAAAATAAGAGATCACTTCAAAATCTTTCAGTAAGAAAGAATTCTAACAGAATAAAACAATACTATATAATACTCGATGTGGTCAAACACTTAAAGAGACATAATTTTGAGGTGGTCTCTTATTTTATAGGCAAAACCGTCTACAGGACGGCACGGTGGCTTAGCGTGTAGCACTGTCGCCTCACAGCGAGAAGGTCCTGGGTTCGATCCCCAGGCTGGGTCCTTTCTGCGTGGAGTTTGCATGTTCTCTCAGAGTCTGTATGGTTTCCTTCCACAATGAGGTTAACTTACTGTTCGATATATTTTAAGCCTTTCGCAGCTCTGTGGTCTTATTATCATCATCGTCGCTGTGATTATAATAAAAAATAAGAATAAAGATAAATCATTCGATAAATTAATGATTCATGATGGAGAATGTGTGTTGCTGTGAAGTATTAAAGCTACTATTAAGTATTTTAATACAGCTACACTTCTCTGAAGACGGCCTGCCCGCGTTCATTTGCATGAAATGTAAAAGGGTTCAGTTCGGATTACTTCACAGGTAAAAGAATGAAAACATATAAATCTTCATGTGTCAGTGCGTGTCTCCTCCTGCCAGGGAAAAATCCAGTCTGGGACGGGCGCCTTGCTCGGTGAGGGCGAGCCGCCCATGTACTGTAGCATTAGCTGTGCCGGATTTGCCATTACAGACCGCTCTGATTACCATTCAGGGAGAAATAGACTGAAACAAAAGGGCTTTGGTTCTGTGCAGAGAGACGACGAGTGGAGCATACAAACCTAAAGCCTGCAGCTCAGAGCACTCCGAGGAATCATCTGTACAAACAGTGACAATCCAGTACAACCGTAAAGGCTTTGGCTCGGGTAACGTGCAGGATTACGGAGATAATTACAACACAGAGCTGTGAAAGGCTTAAAAATATGCCGTACCAACGCTCGACGTCTGATTAAACTGCTACAATATACAGAAATAATACTGGACCGGATAGTAATCAAAAGCTTCCTGGTTTAAGCTCGATAGCTAGTGTTGAGTCCTTAAAAGAGGCCCTCGGCGCTCCATTAGTTGTATCGTACATGCTCAAATTTGGTGTCTGTATAAGACACAATGGTCAGAAGATGGTCAGGGCTAAATCACACTTCAGATCTCGATGGAAGAAAGATTCAACCTAAACGTGTTTAACTATATAAATTGTGTAATATTTTGTGACGTACCGACAGAGCATGGATTCAAAATCAAACCTAAAAGCAAAGTAAAAAAATAAATAAATCGCAGTTTGATCTAATTACCATTTAATCACATGGTGAAACTAATTAAAAATAAAGACACCACAGAAGAACAGAAGAAGTGGAGAGTAAATGTCAGCACAATGTCAAACCATTTCCTTTTGGTGGTCTTCAAACCCTTGTCGCTGTCATTCAAAAACGTAAAAACTGTCTGTCTGTGCTTGTTGTTGTTGTTGCACAGCTCCAGATACCATCCATGTTATTTGGCATGTTCTCAGTTACTGTCTGGGTTCCCTCGCAGCTCCCAATAACAAGTCGATGGGTGAAGTGGCTGGTTTAGATTAGATACGAGTGAGTCGGTCAGTATTATACAAATAATTGTGAATTATAAAGTGTTTGACTTTAAATCAGCTGATCACAAGCAAAACAAGTATTTTATTTTTAGATGTAACGGGTAAAATCCAGCCATGACTTCTCACATGATGAATAATGGTCAAAAAGAAAAGAATATTTATAAATAATTACTAATAATTGTGGAAAAACTTTTAGCAAAACCTTACCATTGTTATAAATCTATACATATGAGTGTATATAAGTTTATATGTATATAAAGAGTTTGGTACTCGTACACTGACGTAGGATTGTAAAATTACTGATTTAGAATTGTTTAAATCAGTTTAAATCTGAGACTAACTCGAGCAGGCCTCGTTTACTGAGGCTTTCTGTGGATATTTAGCTTTTATAGCCCTCTAGTGATCATAAGTGAGTATAACACACAGTCACACACGTGTTCACGGTTTGAGGACGGTTCTGATGGTGCTCTGCCAGCCCGTCTCGAATGAGATGCGACCGATTATATTGTGATCGATACAGCCATTGACTGTGAAAACTGATTGTTCATTGATGTCAGTCAGGAATCAAATGTACAATAATCATTTAACATCATCCAGTGAAAACACTGATCAGGTTTCTCAATTTGTCAATCTGCGTGGACAAATCTTAAACATCCACAAAGTGTCTTAGTTAAACTGATTTGATAAGATTTATATTTTGTTATTTTACAGTAGCGGAGAACAATAAGAGAAATTATGTTTTTTTAATTATTATTTACAATTTCCATTTATGTGTCTGACCAAAATGAGAAGTATTTTTATGTTCTATAAGAATTCTTATTGTAGTTTATAGAATAAAACAACAGTAGTGCTTATTTTGTTTAAACACACACCCCGAAATTGCAAAAAAAAAACAAAAACATTTTTTTTTCTCCTCAAGACTGTATGTAATAATCCAGGGGAAAGGATCACTGAATTAATAAGTAATATTTTCATTATTGTTGGCACAGACGTCGTGTGTGTTGTGTTGATCAGACTCGATATACCTGAAGCATCGTTCACATTGACAGGTGTGTCGAACACCTCAGAAACTGTGATGTCAGATACAGGTGTTTATGCTGGTTATGTATCGAAAGCGACCAAACACTGTTACCTCATATTACAGCGAGTTTAAGACCGGTTGAATCAAGGTCGTAGTCATAGATGGTGTCGTGGGATGGGGTATCATAAAACAATCCTGCGCCATATTAACAACTGATGGATCCTAACATTACGATAAGCTAGTGAGTACAATATGTTTATGTATAAATTATTGTGATTAGAACATAAAAAAAACATGAAAGATCGCTTTAACAGTTTTAATGTAAAACACATCAGGCTGAGAAACTAAAAAGAAAGTATTTGTGACCATGTATTGAAACATTTACTCACTTCCTTAATCACTTATTCAATCCAGTCGTTGGCGGTGGCTTTTCAATGGGCGCAAGGCACACAGAAGCACCCTGGATGGGAGGCCTGTCCATGACGTCATTGTTTTTAAAATAATGCATTTAGTTTAAAAAAATCATATCACATGCTTTGTATTATGTGCATTATTAGGATTTTAATTCACGCCGTGAGAGTCAGGCTGGTGACTTGGTGGTGGTAGGGCTCGAACCAGCAACCACCTTAAGCACTGAGCTAGGGTCAGTAGTGTATGAAACATATGAAATATGCTACACTCTGCTGGTGTGGCTCTACTGATGGCTGTACAGCACGCACGTATTCAGCAACAACAAATTAAATATGACAGCTACTAGACCAGTATTCATTACCTGCTCACACTCAGGACTTATTTTTGTGTTTCAGTCAGCAGACGTCACTGAAATGTACAAACACGATTATATTAAAATATACTGGAACACTGGATACTACAAAATGTGATAAATACCGAGTTAAACAACAGTTTTCCACCAGAGAGTCCCCTGATTTACGAGGCTTGGCGTCCTACATGTCAGCATGGACGCATTACTCAATAAAAGCTAACGTTGTGTCTCGCTGACGCACCGAACGCAGGTCGCACTCCGGGCGGCGCCAGCTAGTGTTTCCG
Source organism: Microcambeva barbata (assembly GCA_034509105.1). NCBI lineage: Eukaryota > Metazoa > Chordata > Actinopteri > Siluriformes > Trichomycteridae > Microcambeva > Microcambeva barbata. Next base: position 15,791,380 of record JAYDZF010000012.1, read on the forward strand.
GGAAAGAGACGTTACCAGCCCCGGTGTCAGTTCAACGCGAACCCGCTCGCTACGACGACTACGTTTTAAAAAGAAGAAGGTACGTAGGAGGGATCCTGCTCTCAGGCGTACTGCCAGACGGACCAGAGCGTACCCAGGGTGATGGTGTAGGCCAGCATGGCTAGCAGGTAGACCCTGAAGAGTAGAACGTCCAACACATAGCCCACCTGCAACCACTCCTTAGCGATGTCCCGGCATGCCTGCCTTTTCTCCAGGTACTGCCGGATGGAAGACACCTCATGAAGGATGTTGTCCATGACCGGAGGCGTGCTGTCCCGAATGGTCAGCCCGATCCCCATGCCCAGTGCTCTTTCCAACTCTCTGGAGCTCTCACAGTGGTGGTGATTACAGCGGACAGCTAAGCAATCAACAATTACTTGGTGTCATTGTCCTTACAATGACGAATAACTGAGTAATAGATTCTTTTTTCTTGCGTGCTCACCTGTGTTCATGTTGTTCTCTGTGTAGTGTGGCAGGTCAGCATCCTGCGACAACAGGGAGCAGAACTTCTTGTTGCGGATGCAGAGCAGCTTGGTGGCCTTTTCCAGCACCAGGTACTTCACCCACTGCGGCACATGTGTCTGCAGGTCCTGCTTATGCACCAACCTCACTATCAGCACCGTCTCCGTGAGGCTAATCACCAGCAGGGCCATACACACCACAAAGTACACACCTTCCCCACACACACACACACACAAGTTTTTAGGGATAAGCAGTACACAATAGTGTGCCTGATTCAGTAACACATAGTCATGGCTTATGTGCTTGCCAGTCCCAGTAAATAAGGCATGAACTTTGCATGTCCTTTAAAATATGGTGTGATTCTACGCCACCTCGTCATAGTAAACTACGTCTGGCCTCGGTACAGGTAAAAAAGACATTATCTCTTAGATTCACAGTCTCTATACCTGCCAGTTGCTTTCAAGGTGCACAGCTTTTGTAACTACAGTATCTGTGTTGTAAAGGAAACGTGGCCTTGATCCTGATAGTCCACGCAATGGGACGTGGCCTCTACGGCCCTTTAAACATGGCTGCTGACGTGCCTGTTGTTTTTTTTTAACCTGCATCTGAATCACTCAGTCCCAATAAAGAAGGGTGACCACCAGTGAAGGTGGACGACCACTGGTTCTCTCAGTACCAGTGAAGGTGGTTGACCACTGGGTCTCTCAGTACCAGTGAAGGTGGACGACCACTGGGTCTCTCAGTACCAGTGAAGGTGGACGACCACT
>JAYDZF010000012.1:15862116-15878315 GCA_034509105.1 Microcambeva barbata
ATGTGTGCATGTTGGGGGAGGGAGGGTTGACACTCACCTGATTAATTTGTGGTTAGTGTCTACATGAACCAAAGACAATGGAGCAGGAAAACAGTAGCTTCTACGAGCTACAAATCCAAGTTGTATCATCCTGGCTAAAATTCCGGCTCCATCCACCCGATGCATAGTAGCCTTGACCCTATCCCACTGCCCACGATGGCCTCCAGCTAACAGCTCGCCTTTCACCAGTCTATAACCAGCATGAGGCATTCTTGATTTTATTGACCTCACAACATGATCAAGTTCATCATCAGATATTTTGGAATAGCATCCACGAACAGAGAGGCCATGTTCTTTCATCCGCCTGTGAAGTGTTCTTCGCGAAACACCACACAACTTGCCTAAACGCTCTAAAGGTAGTGCACTGAAAAGGATATTCCCATGATCATCACAGTCGATTTCCAGACGTGGCCGTCCCACCTTCCCTATAGTGGCAGTAACAATGTCTGACACATTAACTGATGCTTCATTAGCAGATTGATCATTAAAGCTAAGGATGTTAATCAACTCCTGTAGACTGTTAATAAGTTCCAGTGGAATATTTAGGACATGTGATGCCATTGTTGCCAAGGAAAGCTCTTGCTGAGCAACGTTCACAAGGTAATCCAAATCTAGTGTTTCATTTCTGAGAATCAAGCTGAATCTTGTTTGTATCCTTTGCAAGATTTCATCACGTACTTGATCCTGCAGGCACAGATGTTACTAAATCAGCACAGAGAAACATTTTGTCTATACAAACACATTTCATTACATGACTCTAAAAAGATTGTGCTACATTTTTTTATTGGAGTAGGAAAAACATTGTCATAGTTAAGTTAAACTGACTTAAATAAGAATGGCACTGGGATCTGAAAGTATGTGTATACGTAGTATGTAGAAATACATAAGTCAAAGATAAGCACAGTTTCTCACTGTATGCCAAAAACAGATGTAATGGATTTATCCTAATCCTTTAAAACAGACCATACATTGACCTACCTGGGACTGCATCTTGGCTCAGGCCCTCCTCAGATGTCACAACTGTTCTACAGAGAGAAGAACAAAGCTGTCGTTGCATGCATTTGTATATCTATCCAGAGATGACACACGTCCGTGTGCGAGCGTGTCCGTTCACTCGCTCACTTGATCACTAGGCTGTTTAACTAGTTAGCTAGCAATCGTGATATATGACTAGCTAGCTAGCAAGCAAGGAATCATTATAGATAGGCTAGCAATCATGATAGATAGATCGATAGATAGATCGATCGATAGATAGATCGATAGATAGATAGCAATCGTGATACATGTCTAGTTAGGTAATTATTTTATAGCTAACACAGAGCATATCTTAAATATAATTAAAACTTAGCAAACCAATACAACTTCTGGGTCACCGAGTTTCCCATTAGCCAATGAGAACGCACCCCTGGAAAACCCCGCCCCCATGCGAGATCTTTCTGTCAGAATTGCAAACAAAAAGTCAGGCAGCGCAAAGGAGCGCGCTGGCAGCGTAACCGCAAACGTGACAACGAGAGCAAAAGTCTGGTCCGTGAGAAACAAGGAAAGAGAATCGTAAGCAAGGGCACATTGGTAACATATTTCCAGAAGTGCATTTGTGTGGTCACATACTGATGTTGGACGAGAAAGCCTGGCTCTCAGTCTCCACTCTAATTCATCCCAAAGATGTTCTATAGGGTTGAGGTCAGGACAGTTCATCCACACCAGACTCTGCCAGAGGCCAACTCCAAACTGTTCCCACAAAGTTAGGAGCATGAAATTGTCCAAAGTGTCTTGGTATGCTGAAGCAGTCAAAGTCCCTTTCACTGGAACTAAGGGCCCAGGAAAGGTACACTTTGTGGGACCCAGTGAAGAAAAAGTTGACCAAACGTCCCTGCATCTGTGACAATAATCCAATCAGAGGGCTCTAAAGGATAGTTGTCTATGGAGCCATCTCAGTTTCTTCGAGCGACCAGTCATTTTTTCCAGTGCACCCTCCCTGTCATCCCCTAGGAACACACCCAAGTATTTCAGCCTTCCTCTTTTCCAGGTCATGTTTTCTAGTATTCTCAGCAAGCACCCAGACCACTGCCTCATTGCCGAAGCTTCACTTTTTGCCCAATTTACTTTAGCTGAGGATAAAAGCCCAAAATCCTGTACAATGGCAATTAAATTTTCAACATCTGATTGTCTGCTTACTATTATTACAATGTCATCTGCATAGACAGAAAGCTGAAGCCTAGCATGTCCATCCGGTCCTAAATCTAATCCAACAATATTCAAGCAAAGCTTATGAAGTAGAGGTGTCTGCAATGGCACATTTATCTTCTAAACACTTTGAACATCTTGATACAGCACTTTCAACATATTGAGAAAAAGAGGGCCAAAACCCAGAACTTTTAGGGTTTGCCACAAATAATGGTGCTCAACTTTGTCAAAAGCTTTTTCTTGGTCCAAGGAAATAAGACCAAGGTCACGACTGGGAAACCTAGAAAAGTCTAAAGCATCACGAACAAAGAAAACTGATGGATCTGCCAGGCACACAGTAGGTCTGGTCATGGTGTATGACCTGCCCCATTACATCTCTCAGCCTAATGGCCAGGCTCTTTAAAAACACTTTAAGATCTGTGCACAGGAGACTCACTGGTCTCCAGTTCTGGATCTCTTGTAAGTTGCCCTTTTTGGGTAACAAGGTGATAACTGCCCATCTGCACCTCAAGGATAAGAAGCCCTCGTCTAGGCTCTCATTGAGGATAGCTGACAAATCAGCACCAAGCTCAGTTTAGAAAGCCTTATAAAATTCCACTGGTAGGCTGTGCTTTGTAATACTGCTTAAAGCTCATGTTCTTCCAGTGGCTTTTCAAGAGCCACAATAGAGCTTCTAGAGATCTTGGTCATCCCAGTATAGAACCCATCAGCTAGCATGGCAACATTCTTATACTCATATCTATTCAGCTTAATGTAAAACCGCACAACTTATTTCCTGCTCTCAGCTGGTTATGTAAGATCCTGTCCATCCTCAGAGCACAGAGCATGAATGAAACAGCTCTGACCATTTTTTTCTCTCAATACTAAAAAAGAACTGAGATGGGGCATCCATCTGCGTTAGATTTTGAAAATGGGATCGGACAAATGCCCCCTAAGCCCTGATGCCCAAAAGATCTTTATAGCCAGATGTTTTCAATATCAGGACTGCTTGATAAGCCTTGAGACATTGAAAGTTTATTGTTGACAGAGCTGTCTTATGTTCACCCACAATCCCATCATTCACATAAGCTACGAAAGCAATTCTTTTGCAGTTTAAAGTTGCTCCAATAAAACATTTTTTTTTCTGAAATTTAAGTTAGACAACAAAGATATATTAAAATCCCAACAAGCACTCTTAGATTTAATGTTAGTAATATACACAGAACATAAAACCCAACTATGATCTGATAAACCAACAGGTGTGATAACCTTATTACCTCAGTGATATCCTTACCTCATTAACAGGATCACTATGCTTTTCTTGAACGAACAACATATCAATAGCTTTTTCCTTTATAAAATCATATACCATTGCGCTTTTTTGCATGTTACATGCCCCATTCAAGTTCAAAGATCCCACACTTATTTTAGTCTTGAGGAGAGATAAAACAACCACTTTACAAGTTGAACCAGGGTGAGCAACAGCAGTAGACTAGGATGTCTCATACCCATCTTTGTTACTGAACTCTAGTTTCAGTTTTAGCAACAGTTTTTTTCTGTAGATCTCCTGCACAGTAAACTGCTCCTCACCTTCATTTCTCATTTAATTATGAAAATATTTTTAAAACATTCACTTTCCAGTGCTTAGCTCACTTCAATTTCCTTTTCCCTGACATGCTAAAATGTTTCTTCTGTGTATATCAATATACACACCTTCTCCATTTAACAAACTAGCAGCAGCAACTTCCACACCCTGGCTAGCAGCAGCTACAGTATAAGTAGGATAATATTTCTATCAAAGACTCTCCTGATTGATGGTGCTATCCTCACCAACACGCTCAGCAACAGCCTGTGCCTGTCTATCTGTAAAATTATTTTCTTCTGTGTCATTAGTCTTAGAAATCAGGAAAAGTAATAAGATCAGACATACATTTATAATAATTAAAAATAATTAAAACCCTGGATCTCACAAGTGCATAGAGGATTCTTACTGATCAGCTGACACCTGAACCTCTCTCTCCGAACAAATTTAAAACCCAGGATAAAAGTCTGAGGTGTAAAACCACATTAAGAGACATAAAAACAAAGTGCAAAACCTCAAAAGGGGATATATCCTAAAAGAGTGCATAAAATGTGAAGCCTGAATGACTTCTGGATTTAAAACAGAAATAAAATAATTCACAGAAACAATTCCATGTAAAATCCTCCACTACAGTCTGCCACTTTCTTAGTTAATGGTAGTTTATACAACGCTCTCCATTCTGGGTGAACCTCATCACTGAGCACCAACAGACCAATGCCTGTAGCAGAACATGTTCCTCTGGGAATTGTGCTGATCTCCAGCACAGCAGGATCTGGACAACAACCCAGAAAGACCTCACCCCCAGATGCACCATCAGGTTCTCCACTTTATCCAACCCAGACCCGGCAACCTTAACCAGATGACAGAGCATTACAAAGTTTTATGGAAATCAGGGTCATGCTTGTCACATCCAGCACAACCTAAAGACTATAGGTTCTTCACCCTGCATGCCATCTCTCCCCATACCAGGTCCTGTGGGCAGCATTGTGTACATGTGAACACTCCCGGCGAATAAGGAGCTAACTTCAGTGTGAGAATAAGAGGCCGCAAATAAGGAGCCAGGCGAATCGGGAGCTGCGAATAAGTAACCAAGCGTTCAACATCGTACCTTCCAGGTAAAAAAAATTGGTCAAGTTAAATATGAGAGTCAAGTTCGGCTTGTGGACCGTTTTTTCATTTTGTTTTTGACTGTAGTGTAAAATCAAAAGTATCAAACACACATTGTCGCAATAATTACAGAGACCTGGCTAGCATGCTACACGGCTCACAAATACGATAGAAATGGCGACTCCAGTAAAAGGAGAGGAGGGTAATTATGCATCTACATAAACGACAGTTTGTGCAAAGACGCATAGACTGTAGACAGCCACTGTTCCCTGGATTTGGAATATTTAACTGTTAAATGCAGACAATTCTATCTACATCGTGAGTTCACTGTTACTATGGTAACGGCCGTATACATATCACCCGATGATAATGCTAACCGGGCTCTGGGTGAGCTACATAATGCTTTAAGTCATCAACAGAACTCATATCCCGAAGCAGTGCACATAGTTGCAGGGGATTTCAAACATGCAGAATTAAAGACTTCCAAAACATTAAGTGTGCAGCTAGGGGTACAAACACACTGGACAAACTTTACAGCAATATCACAAAAGGCTATAGGACAATCTTCTTACCACATCTGGGTCTGTCAGATTATATTTCCATCACATCAGCTGAAGGACTGTTTTGAGAGTATATCGGACCTGGAGGTATATACCACGAATGTACTCTCATACATCAACTTCTGCATTAAAAATTTCACTGTGGATAAACGTATTTGGGTATACTCGAACCAAAAACCCCTGACGACTATAGAAGTACAAGTCCTCCTGAGACAACGTGACATTGCTTTCAGGTCTAGAGATGGCGTGCAGTACGGAGCCGTTAGAGCTGACCAAAGAGAGGCATTAGGAAGGCCAAGATGGAGTACAAAAGGGAGATCAATCTACAGAGGATACCATAGTAACAGCACTTCACACCACCATATCTCACCTGGAACTGCAGGGATACTATGCCAGGCTGATCTTTGTAGATTTTAGTCCGGCTTTCAATACCATAATTCCGGATTTTTTTTTTTAATTAATTAATATTGGAATTTTAACCAACATCTGCTGCTGGGTTAGATACTTCCTCTCAGACCGTACACAGATAGAGTTGGCTCACATCAGCCACAGCCATCAGACTCAACACTGGGTCTCCACAGGGCTGTGTTGAGTCCACTACTTCACTCCCTGTACAAATACGACTGTGTCAGTAAACACCCAGACAACGTCACAATTAAGTTCACAGATGACCCTGGTCAGGCTTATCTCTAAAGGTGATGAAACGACATATAGGGAGGGGGTCCAAAGACTAGAGGGGTTCTGTGCAGATAAAAACTTGGTCATCAAAACCTCCAAGACCAAAGAACTGATTGCAGACTTCAGGAGGAGGAAGTCTAATCTGCAACCAATCTGGATTAATAGGGAGTATGTGGAAAGGGTAACCAGCTTCAAGTTCCTGGGGTGCATATGGACACAGACCAATAAAGGAGTTCTATCACCTCGGCGGTAGTGAAGAGGGCCAAGCAGTGCCTCCACATTCTGAGGATGCTCAATCTGAAGAAAGAACTGCTGACTGCTTTCTAATGCTGCTCCATGGAGAGTGTGCGTACTTACTACATCTGTGTTGTTCTTCAGCTGTACTACAGCACACAAGAAGGCCTAACAGAGGGTCATCAACACTGCTCAAAAAATCCACCCGCCGTCTCAGAGGGGCACACAAAATTATAAAAGACAGTAAACATCCAGGGTACCAAATGTTTGAATTGCTGCTCTCGGGTACACGGTACAGGCAAATTAAAATGGAACATTGAGTGTGGCAGAAATTATTTTGTAACCTTGGCCAGATCTGTGCAATTCTGTCTCTGAGCTCCTTTGTCAGTTCCTTTAACCACATGATTCTTAATTGCTCTGACATGCACTGTGAGCTGTGAGGTCTTATATAGACAAATGTGTTCCTCTCCTAATCAAGTCCAATCAGTTTAATTAAACACAGCTGGATTCCAATCAAGGAGGATTAGAAGGAAAGGGACAGCATGTCAGTTAAATATGAGGGTACCATGTGATATCAGTTTTTCTTTTTTAATAAATCTATAATAAATACAAACAATTCTAATCTAAACACGTAATTACAAGTAATTAAGAGACAAGACTAGAGTTTTGGTCAGTACAAGGTACTGAGTAGATTGTACATGAGGTAAAAAATATATTCAGATGTACAGTCAGCAGCATTTTTATAGCAGCAGAGATGTCAACAGACACTTGTAGGTTGCAATAAATATGCAAAAATGCAGGTAATACAGTCACAGTGATACAGCAGCTGAGACATAAACAGATTTTGGTATCAAATGTTTGTGTGAGCTTGGTATTGTGAAAGTTCCCCTGCTTAGAAAGATGAGAGAGGTCTGTAATTTTCATCATAAGTACCTTTCAACTATGAGATAAAATGAGGAAAAAACAGGAAATCACATTGTAGGAATTTTAAAGAATTAATTTGTAAATTATGGTGGAAATTAAGTATTCTTAGCTGGTGGTCACCAAAAAACAAGCAAGATTTCTGGCTCCCACAGACCACAAACTCAAACATGTCAAGACCAAAGAGCCGTGGAAGGACACCAGGAAGAAACTTGTAGTCCTGTACTACATTCGGAACAGTGAAGCTACAATAGGCAAGCAGGTTGGTGGGAAACATTCCACTGTGAAAGCAATTGTAAGAAAATTGAAGACATAATGGAAGACCATTGATAATCTCACTCAGTCTGGGGCCTCATGCAATATTGCATCTCATGGGGTCAAAATGATAGTGAGAACCGTGAGCAAAAATCCCAGAACTACAAAAAGGGACCTGATGAATGATCTGCAAAGAGCTGGAACCAAAGTAACAAAGGTTACCATCAGTAACACTATGCCAAGTGTACTGTGCACACTATGCACTGCAAATCCTGCAGTGCCAGGTGTGTCCCCCCACTTAAGACAGTCCAAGCCCATCTGAAGTTTACCAGATAATATTTGGATGATCCAGAAGATGATTGAGAGAATACCATGTGGTCATATCAAACCAAAATTGAACTTTTTGGTAAAAACTCAACTCACCGTGTTTACAGAAAAACAGCCCAAAAGCATAAAGTTTCCACCCCCATGCTTTGGATGCAAGTCAGAATTCTTCTTTCTCCAAAGGGGAAAGGACAATTGATCCGTGCCAAGGGAAGAATGAACTGGGCTATCATGAGAGTTTAAGCCAATACCCCCTTACATCATTGAGAGCATTAAGGATGCAATGTGGCTGGGTCTTCCAGCATGACATTGATCCCAAACACACTGGTAAGGCAACAACGGAGTGGCTCCATATAAAGCATTTCAAGGATCTGGAGTGGCCTAGCCAGTCTCCAGACCTCAACCCTATAGACAATTTGTGGAGGGAGTCTGTGTTGCACAGCCCCAAGACATCACTGCTATAGAGGAGGAATTGGCAAAAATACCAGCTACAGTGTGTGCAAACCTGGTTAAGACTTACAGGAAACGCCTGACCTCTGTCATTACCAACAAAAGTTATGTTACAAAGTATTGAGTTAAACTTTTGTTATTGAACAACTACTTATTTTCCACCATAATTTACAAATAAATTCTTAAAAATACTACAAGGTTATTTCCTGGATTTTTTCCCCTATTGTGTCTGTTGAAGAGTACCTATGATGAAAATTACATACCTCTCTCATCTTTCTAAGTTGGAGAACTTGCACAATCAGTGGCAGACTAAATACCTTTTTTCCCACTGTATTTTTGTACCATTCTTCTTTGAACCACCGCTGAAGCCCCATCAGTTTGCCTCTGGAGTGTCATTGCACAGCCATTTTCATAAGGTGGACTGCAAACCCGGTTTTAGCTGAGAGACATGGAAGGTTGGGTGGATGTTCATGTGCCGGGGAAGCTTTAGGCGAACTGTGGAGGGATTAATGATCTTGTCTATAGAATATGGAGCCTGGAACCAACTTACTGGAGGGTGTGTGGAGGGGGATGTTCCTGGCCTCAAGCCATACAGACTGACCAGGGGAGTAGAGGAGGCTGGGTCGGCAGCGGCGGTTGGCCATGTGGGCGGAGGAGGTGTGGCTTTTTTGGCTGGCCGCTCAGGTGAGCCTCGACACTGGTATCAAAAGTTATTGGTAAAAGCAATGACTTCCCCCCTTGCACAATGCCTCACACCATGTGCACGATGAATCAAAATAGTTACCAGAGAAAGTGTAGATACAAAATTACCTTTAGGACCACACCAGAATACCAGCAATAGGTTGTTCAGCACCATCTAATAATACCCATTGAGTAGATCTACCTGCAGCTACTTTTGCTTGAATATCTGCAACATTATTTCCTCTAGTCACAACAGTATCACAATACTGAATTTCACAAGTATGTGGCTCACCATCTTCAGGAGTAATCATTCTTTCTGCTGGATTAACATTTGTCAATGGTAAGCTGTGGAGCTGGTAAAATAACATTGGGGTTGCAGCCACCGAAACAAGCAAAAGTCCACGAAAAACATGGAGGCTCTACCTGTGGTGGTGTGGTAACCTCCGCACTTCGGGGTTTTTTATTTTGATTCATGCCAGGGAGCGTTACCAATTCGCTGCGCCAGAAGAAGTAAGAGCGCTTTTGGTTTCTTTAAGTCAAAACATTTTTGTTCACAAAGCACAACAACAAAGGCCAAATAATCAAGATATTATTTATAATCCCTATTTCTCGTTTCTATCGTCTCCTATGTTTGACGCCTCATGTTTGCCATTTCACATGCCTTTTCAACTCCCGCGTATGATAAGCTATTGGTGTCTCATTGGCTCATCGGGTTAAGACACTGCTTTGTTAGGCCTGACAGCATCGCTTTGAACCCTGCTACGTCTCATGTATCAGGAGCAGCAGTTATTGGCATGTCAGTCGGGATGTGCAGGCTCGGGAGGTGAACAGTCTTAAATCAGAAATATCACCTTGGAGTGAAAGAACAAAAGATGTAGTTAAAAAGTGAAATATCCAAGTGTAAACAGAGAGTAAAGAAAAGCTTTTAGACTCCGGCGCCCCCTAACTATTACAGCATAACTAAAAGGGGAGAGCAAGCAGGTATCAAAGGCCATTGAAGGCATCGCCTATATGGCTCTTCAATGGGCACAAGGCAATATCCTGGATGGGGTGTCAATCTATTGCAGGTACCTACAGGACCAGTCAATGTCTCCAACCAACCTGCCAGCATGTCTTTGGATGTGGGAGGGTACCCAAGTACCTGGAAGAAACCCACACAGACACGGGGAGAACAGGCAAACTCTGCACAGAAAGGACCTAGATCACTCCACCTGGGGATCAAACCCAGGACCTTCTTGCTGTGGGGCGAAAGTGCTACCCACTAAACCACAATGCTGCCCAACTGACATGTTAAAACTTAATCACTTATTAGTTAATTAATGCACAGTAATTTCGATACAGTAAAACCAGAGAACAGTACATGCTTAGCTTTACTTAAAACATATATACTTTTTGATCATTTAATTACTATGTATTGTATTTGTGATTTACAAGTAATTCTATCATCTATTACTACCGCAAGGAATTTTTTAGTAAAAAACACAGACTTATTTTTATTTATTGCCTTATTTATTTTATAATTATTACATAACATGATTTGGCTTTGGTCCAGTTTAATGATAAATTATTTAGATGAATCCATCTTTTCAACCCAATTCCTCAGAAATTATTATTAGAGCAAAACATATTGGGATCATTTGCAAATAAAACCATCTTAGATATCTTGGCGAGATTGCACAGATCATTTTTAAACAGGCTGAACCATTTTGGACCCGATACTGACCCCTGGGGGACACAACAAGAAATATTCAAACAATAAGACACAGAATAACTCATCATCACAAACTGTGTCCTATTTTCCAAATAGCTTATGTTAGAACACGAACGGGAGCATCAGGTGTTGCTGTCCAACCGAAACAGGTGCAGTCTCAACCAAAACATGGAAGCCGAATGTGAACGTCAGTCGTTGCCAAGCAAACTTGTGTCTCATTCTCGCCCCTATATGCCAGCCCTTTTAATCCTGTTTTCCTGAAAGCGGACGCCATATAATTAATTAGCGTTCAACGCATTGTTTCTCAGTCGAATCGAAAAAATAAAACGTTGCTCTACCGATATTTTACAAAGTTCTTGCGGTCCCATCCACTTCTGTTTTTTTGCTGTTACCTGGATCAGCTCACCTCTTGTTTTTGCTGAACCACCACTTCCCGGATTTATTTTCATTGACATTTGGGATTTGCTCACTGCTGCTCTCCATCGTCAAAACCAAACTCCGTTCTACCTGCCTCTGCCAGCTGCTACGGGTCAGTAACCCCCTGATCATTTCCTGGCATCACGCCTCTGCTCACTCCTCCTTATCAGATCGTCCATTATCAAGTCATGCAGTATCTACAGTGAGGAAAATACCCTACGACTTTGCAAGTTCTCCTTTTTGGAAATCATGGAGGGGTCTGAAATTTTCCACTGCATGTCCACTGTAAGAGACATAATCTAAAAAGAAAAAAAAAACAATCCGGAAATCACAATGTATGATTTTTTAATAATGTATGTGTGTGTGCAATTCAATATGACTCCCCTTATTTCATAGTGTTTTTAATTAATATATCATGATTAACAGTATCAAAATGCTTTTGGGTAATCAATACATATGCCAGCAAAAAGTTTTTATCATCAATAAAATTACGAATTTCTTCAATTGATTTCATTAGTGCCAGTTCTGTTGATCTATTTGCTCAAAATTCATATTGACTTTCACTAAATAAATTGCATTTTTCAATGATTTTATCTAATCTGTTGTTAAATTTGGAGAATTCTACTGGTGTAAGAAACATAGAACAAACATTATTTTTAATATTCTCAATTAAATCATCTTTCGTTCAACAAAGGTTCAACTCAGTACTTCGTAACATAACCTTTGTTGAGGTCAAACGTTTCCTGTAAGTCTTCAACAGGTTTGCACACATGATAGCTAGTATTCCTCCATGGAGATCTCCTCTATAGCAGTGATGCTTTAGGCTGTCACTAGGCAAGACTGATTTTCAACTCCCATTACAAATTTTCTATGAAGCTGAGGTCTGGAGACTTTCTACGCAGCCACTCCTTCAGCCACATTCCATCTTCAATGATCTCAATAATGGAAGGAGGTTTTGGCACCAATAATTCTTTAACACTGACCAGTCATCCTGTCCCTTTTGAATAAAAACAGCCCCCTGCTTTACAGTAGATATGGTGTTCTTGGGATGCAACTTAGCATTCTTCTTCCTACAAACACAACGTTTTGATCTCTATTTTCGTTTCATCTGACCAAATGATATTCTTCCACACCTCTTCTGGATCATCCATATGCTCTCTGGCAAACTTCATACGGGCCAAGACATGAATTGGCTTAAACAGGAAGACACCTGATACTGCAGGATTTAAGTCCCTTTCGGCATAGTGTTACTGATGGTAGCCTGTGTTACTTTGGTCCCAGCTATCTGCAGTTCATTCATCAGGTCCCTCTATGTAGAGTGGGTATGGAAAATATTTAGGCCCCTTTAAATCTATCACTCTTTGTTTCATTGCAGCCATTTGCTGAACTCAAAAAGTTATCATTAATGTATGCACCCAATTTACTAAAAAGAATAACCGAAATATTACGTGGTCATAAGTATTCAGACATTGCAGCACTGTGCATTTAGAGCTTTTCTGAGCTACTCACTCTGAAACAGCAGCTTGCAATGTCTCTAAATGAAAAAACTTTGTTTGATGTAACAAAAAAACATTGAAGCACTGTGCATATATATTTTCTTACTCTGAATCAGCAGTTAACAATGTCTATTTAATCCAAATAACAATCTAATACTGCAAAACCATGCAGAACGGTGTATTGGGTGCTTCTTTTGAGTTAATATGTAACTAATTCAGAAGATCTCTTCAAACAAAATAAAATGTTTCATCTCATAACCTTAAACATTTTATCACTTGAAACAATTGCTTCCTTTTAGCTTTTATCACTCTTATGAATCAGTCTGCAATATATTTTTAAACGAAATCAAATAATTTATTGAATACACTGAAAAACTTCGGAACTGTGTTTTCAGTACTTCTGTGAGACTATCTAACTCTAAAATAGGAGCTTTTTCTTACTTCATTTTGCTCTGAAATAGCAACTCGCAATGTCTCTAAACGAAAGGGGACCCGTATGAGCTAGTACAGCTATGAGTTGGGAATGATGCAACAAGTTTTTCACACTTGGATTTGGGGATCCTCTGCCATTCTTCCTCGAAGATCATCTCCATTAGGTTGGCTTTATGGAACTTTCTCCCATCTCCCAACTGCATCTCTGGAGCTCAGACACAGTGATCTTTGGGTTCTTCTTTACCTCTCTCACCAAGGCTATTCTCCCACGATTGCTCAGTTTGTCTGGACGGCCAGGCCTAGGAAGAGTTCTGGTCATCCCAAATGTCTTCCACTTAAGAATGATGTTGGCCACTGTGCTCTTAGGAACCTGGAGTGGTGCAGTGGTGCTCTGCCACAATTCTGTCTCTGAGATCATTGGACCTCATTTGCTCTGACGTACTGTGAGCTGTGAGATCTTATATAGACATGTGTGCATATGCATTTCATAATTAAGTCCAATCAGTTAAATTAAACACAGCCAGAAAAAGAACCTTCTCAATGAAGAACCATCTCAAGGAAAATCAGAAGGAAATGGACAGCATGTGAGTTATATATCGTTGACACAGCTGAGTGCACATGCTCAGCGTCACATCCAAATGCTGTCTTTGAAAGATAGTGACAGGAATGCCTTCAGCATTGATGCAGAGATTGAAGAGGTGGGGGGTCAGCCTGTCAGTGTTCAGACCATACACTGCACACTACATCAAACTGATCAACATGTTGTCAGCTGTCAGCCCAGGACATGAAGACATGTCAACAAATTAAGTTAACAAGTTCGGTTTATATATATAGAAACCGAAAACTTAACACAATATAACTCCAAGTAAATCAAACTTCTGTGAAATCAAACTGTCCACTTAGGAAACAACACTGACAATCAATTTCACATGCTGTTGTGCAAATTGAATAGAAAACAGATGGAAATTATTGCCAATTAACAAGACACACTCAATAAAAGAGTGGTTCTGCAGGTGGGGACCACAGACCACTTCTCAGTACCTATGCTTTCTGGCTGATGTTTTGGTCACTTTTGATTGTTGGTGGTGCTTTCACACTCATGGTTGCATGAGACAGACTCTACAACCCACACAAGTGGCTCAGGTACTGCAGCTCATCCAGGATGGCAAGAAGGTCTGTCAGCGTAGTGTCCAGAGGCTGGCGGCACTACCAGGAGACAGGCCAGTACACCAGGAGACATGGATGAGGCCATACGAGGGCAACAACCCAGCAGCAGGACCGCTACCTCCAACTTTGCGCAAGGAGGAACAGGAGGAGCACTGCCAGAGCACTGCAAAATGACCTCCAGCAGGCCACAAATGTGCATGTGTCTGCACAAACGGGTAGCTGGTGCAGTTGGCCCTGGGTTCCTCCTAATGCAGGACAATGGTAGACCTCATGTGGCTGGGGTGTGTCAGCAGTTCCTGCAAGATAAAGGCATTGAAGCTATGCACTGGCCTACCCGTTCCCCAGACCTGAATCCGATTGAGCACATCTGGGACATCATGCCTCGCTCCATCCAGTAATGTCACATTGCACCACAGACTGTCCAGGAGTTGATGAAGGCTTTAGTCCAGGTCTGGGTAGAGATCCCTCAGGAGACCATCCGCCACCTCATCAGGAGCATGCCCAGATGAGGTTGAAAGTTTGAAGCTGATGTATTCCAGTCATGGAAAGAGTACCCATTTGGAATGTGTCTGTATTTCACATTCATAGTTTCACTCAAGAAAATAAAAGTGTGATATTGCTGCAGAAGTTGTTGTTATAACAATTTAAATATAATAATATAAATATAATCATTTAAAATTGTAAATGTTTTTACATTATTTTAACTTTTATGAAACGAAATATGTAAGTTAACGTTAATCACTGGAACAAGTTAAAAAATTTATTGCTGTCACTTTAAATCTTTAAAGTTGTGATGTTCCGTGTAAGTTGCACTATATTCTGATTAAGAACGATTTGGGATGAAGCCTGGCGGTTTTCTGATTGTATCCAGTCTTGTAATTTAGATTAATTTGTTAGACCACATAGAAGATATTTTACAAGCATTTTCATTTTGGATTTACTGTGTATGTATGTAGTTAAAATACTCCTGGAGCAAAGGTATCCCTTCCAACAATCATGCAGGATGCGAGTTCGTTGAAGCATTAAAGGAGATGGATCAAAACAAATGAAAACAACTGGGATGTGAGCTCATCAAGAATATCCAAAACTCTAGTCATTTGGGTAGCATATGGGAAAGACATTCTCGAGTTGATCCAGACAACGTCACTGCTTGTTTCCATGAAATCATGGAGGACATTAATAATAGTAAAATTCTAACTTATCATCTCAGTGATGCATCCAGCCTAGAGCCAAATACACCAAACCACACCTTGATCATAAAGTCCGCAATTATTTCTTCTTCACCTGTCAAGGTAGATTTTTCCCTTAACAAGAGATTGAGTTCAGGTTTTAGTCAACAAACTCTGGACACTTTGGAAATAAGAGTAGCTTCTTAGCCTTCAATATTTCTATAAATTTCACTGAACAACAAAGAGCTGACTTGGGACATTTCGTGAGACAATTTATACATATATTTACATATATGACCACGTATCTACATAGCTGAACACAACCTGTAAGTTACTAATCAAGGCTAATTGTAACTGTTGTAAATAGCAAACTGGATATAGTAATCTATATAGTAATTTAGCAATCTGGACAAGATTTTTATTTACTTAACATCCCTAAGGAAAATGCAGTTATTATCACTAAAGAAGCCTACAAACCTTCAGCCAGCTATCACTGCTACTAGCAATTATAGTTCTCATATCAACAAACAAAGTACATGAAATGAACATAAATGAGCATGACATTATATTATTTATCCATGCAGATCCACAGGGAAAAAATCATTTCAAATCAAAATTCAAATCATCATCTTGCTACCTTTAGACTGGGAAGCCTAAAGGTAGTCTTGGAAGAAGATGAGCTTCTGACATATATCCTCAATTAAAATAACAAATTTAACTATGTGTGCTAAATGCCTTACAGTTTTTGTCAACTGCTTACACACAAAATTTTTGCTTGTCACACAACTTTCTAAACATTTTCTTCAAACACCA
>JAYDZF010000012.1:16038547-16049820 GCA_034509105.1 Microcambeva barbata
AGCACACATGCCCGGAGCGGTGGGCAGCCCTAGCCACAGCGCCCGGGGAGCAGTTAGAGGTTAGGTGCCTTGCACAAAAAGTATAACAGAGGTGGCAGAAGTATGCAAGTTCCGTACTTAAGTCAAAGTACTAGTATTCTGGTAAAAGTACATTTTTTTAAAACTGAAGTACAAGTATAGAACTACAACAACGTAGATGTACATTAAGTAAAAATGTAGGAATCATTTTAAATACCAAAAGCAATTTAATGTCGGTGTTGAGCACAACACAAAGGGTTAATCTTTTCAGCGCCATCTTATCTAATCGAGATCGGCAACGAAATTTGATGTGTTCAAAACATTTAGCTATTAAATTATTAAATTACATTTAGCTGCTTCAAAATAATGTCATTACATAGAAATCATAACCGCGGCTCACCTGAGCCAAATCTACATCCGTGTAACCCACTTGCTTTTGATTGTTTTTTTTATATTTACAGAATATATAAATCCAGATTTATCCCCCAAACCTTATGAAAACAAATTTATTCTCTCTGCTTTCCTGGTAAAAAGCTGAAATTTATCGTTCATTCACTGAGACGTCGCTTAAACATTAACAGCCAATCAGGAAAGAGATTCAAATTCGACCTGACGATAACAGATGAAAAGATTCTTTCTGTAACTGATGAACCGAGTGAGCAAAATGAACGAATCTTTACCATAGCTAAGAACACAGAACTGATTCGATTTCACTGATTCATTCGAAGAGTCATTTGGGAAAGTGATTCATTTTGCCCTCGATCACGCTAGATAAATCTAAATAAAGACTAACGCACTAATCTAAGACAAACATGCTCCAAGCTAAGTGCAGGCTGAAGTGGTCTAAAGCACACAGACGTTGGACTCTCAATCAGTTTTATTTAATCGGGTGATACAAAAGATATCCAAGTGCAAGTGTTTCAGCCACAGTCACAAGTAGATGAAATTGATTAAAGCATAAACAACCAAGGCAACAGTTTGGGGAAGGCCTTTTCTTGTTTCAGCACCACCGCACCAATCTAAAGATACGACGCGGTGACTTTTTAGGGCACGCCAGTGACCCGCACGGAGCGTAAACTTAATGAAAACCATCGTCACCAGTGCCTGAGCTCATAAAACGTTCTTCACACTAAATGGGCGGGAAATTAAAACACTCCAAAATCTCGAGGCTTCCCAAAAGAAAGAACTGCAACGATGGTCCAGTCAGGTAAATAGTGTAAACAAACCTGAACGTTAAGCAAACGGTGACATTTTAGAACAATATGCATCTGGCTTGTGAGCAACATCTTGGGGAATGACCTTCCTGTTAAGGAATGGTAGTGTTTCAGTGTTGGTCTTGGTTTATTGAGAAAATCCTTTCAACAGGATGAATTCTTCAGGATGAGTTCGAATGCACGATGCTTTTATAACTGAGTGGAACTGTGGCACCAAAGCTGGAACCTATTCCTGACCCAGAGAGTCCAGGGAGGATCCTCGTGTCCACAAACACTTGGCCGAGTACTGTGTATAGTTCTGTGCCCTAACTGTTTATCTCTCTCAGGTTCAGTAAACATCTTTAGCGACATCACTTCCTGTGTGGAATACACAACAATTTCCTGTTTGATGATAGAGCAGGACGACCCTTGTGCTAATCTTCGTCTCTCGGCTCTTTCAAACACGCGTCCCAGAGCTACGTAGCCTGAGTTATTAACGCCGAGCCCGGAGTAAACAGCCTCCCGGGCTCGGAGGGACACAGGGCAGCTGCGTCACTCAGACTCGAACCCTGTTCACAATTCAACCTCAGAATAATTCATTTCTTTTATTTAACACACACTTGGGTGAAGTAGGGGTGTAACAACGCACCAAAGGCGGATAGAAATCGATAGTTTTTCTTCTTGTAGGCCATTTTTAAATGTACAGAATATATAAATCCAGATTTGTTCCACAAACTAATGAAAATTAATTTATTCTCTCTGCTTTCCTGGTAAAAAGATGAAATCGATCGTCCAATCACTTAAACGTTTACAGCCAATCAGGAGAGAGATTGAAATTCTACCTTAAAGATAAAAATTCACTTCACTTGCATGTATTTGGTCTGTGGGTGTAAGCCCATGCAGACAATGAGAGAGACCACCATATGACAGACCACCATAACGTTCCATAAATCGATATTACCTGGTTGATTTCTCTACACAGAGTTGCCAGGTTCCGGGTTTTCAAGCCAGATTCGGCTAATTTAAATTGTTTTTGCATTGTAGTTGCAAAAAGGGCATCCATTATTTAGATACATTAAAGGAAACTTGTCTATTTGTTTTATTTTGTTGAGAATTGGGATCATATCGTGATCCCAGTATCATGAATCACATTGTGAGTAGAGTTTATCTCTAATTATGGGCCCCACCATTGAGGAAACCTAATAACTAAAAAACAATCATAACAGTAATAAATAAACAGATCCGTAAGATAGTACAGATAGTAAGTCATTATTCTAAGTCTATCTCCTTTTGGACCCTTCATCAGATCTGATGATGTGAAAGCAGTGTTGCATCAGTATCTGAACCACTAGGCTACAGCTGCCCAAAGAAAATAATAATATTTTAATGGACACAGTGTCAGTTTGTTAAAAACAAACATTTTTATTCAAGCGCTGAGTTCTCATTTCTAATTTACCGCCTTATTAAGCCCGGAACGTTTCTGCACCTCGTGCAACATGACATTTTTGATCCCAGAATAATCGAATACGAGCAGTGCTTGGTCTCTGTGTGATGAAGAGCATCTTTGTTTAGCACTGAATGAGGCTGAGACTGGTGCGTGGTGGTGCCCGTCGTGGTGGAAATGGGCCACGGTGTTTGTGTGTATCTGCCCAGCCCAGAACGAGGACATGGAGATGAAGTAATGGCAAAAAGAAATATACAAACTCTAAAAACTGATCCCACAACAGATTAGCTGAACTCCAACACAGATGTTCAGTTCAGTTCATTCTCTTTAACCTCTTATCCTGATCAGGGTCTGTAGGGGTGCTGGAGCCTATCCCAGCTCTTCGACGGGTACAAGGCACAAGGTAACACCTTGGACGGGGTGCCAATACACAGGCACCTACAGGACGTTTCAGTGTCTCCGATCTACCTGGCAACACGTCTTTGGACTGTGGGAGGAAACCGGAGCACCCGGAGGAAACCCACGTGGAGAAACTCCACACAGAAAGGACCTAGATTGGGATCGAACCCAGGACCTTCTCTTCTTCTGTGAGGCGGCCGTGCTACACTCTAAGCCACCGGGCCTAAACCAATCAGGCACATCGTTCTTCTTAGCCCAGACAGGTGGATAGCACTGATTTTCTCTTAGTCACCTGTTAGTAGGAAGGATATGTTGCTCAAGAGTTGATTTTAGAAGCGAGTGTCAGGATTTGAGCGAGTTTAACAAGGGATGAATCGCGATGACTAGACAACAGGGTCAGAGCATCTCCAAAACGGCAAAAAAAAAAGGCGACAGGCTCATGGGCGGCCAAGGCTCATCGATGCACGTGTGGTCCGATCGAACAGATTCGACTGCTGAAGAAGTTAATGCTGGAGTCAGAATACACAGGATTTCAGGAAGGCGGTCATAATGTTCTGCCTGATCTGTGTGAACACACTTTACTCACAGTGCTCATCGATACGCACTGTCTTATCAGTGATTTATATTGATCCCTGTGGGAACCGCACAATCCATCCCAGATATAACCAATCACGTCTGTAAGGTAGCTAGAAGAACAGTATAATATCAGAAATATGAACCACCGAAGCAGATCCGTCTGCTGGGAACGATACGTCCAGCTGTGAGCGTCGATCCTAACAATGTGTGTGAGATGATGATTCGGAAACAAGAGTGTGTCACTCTTAGGAACTCCTGATTATTTCTTTACTCGGTTAGTCACTTACCGATGTTAATCTCATCATCCGTCTCTGCATCGCCGATACATTCGAACTGGAAATCCTGAAGGGACTGAGAAAATTTCTGCACAGCTGCAGAAAGATCTGGAAAAGAGAACAACAAAAATCAGGAGTGAATTTGCTTGATGGAATATCAGATACACATCGGAGGAATAATACATTCACAACGTTCGTAATAAGAAGTGGCACACGGGTGAGGTGATGCAAAGCCACGTGAGTCCTAGGAAAGTGGCAGGGGGGTTGGCATATTCTCCTCATGTGGGTTTAATGTGGGAGGGATTAAACTGCAGTAGATCTGAAAGTGAAATAAATATCTGGATGAGTGCAGACTGAATGAAGTGAATCAAATGAAATGAATCAAATGAAAATAAAATAAAGTATAAACAAAACATTTAAGCCTAGCATGAATAAATGTAAAATGAATCTAATCGGACACCGAATCAAACCAATTTTGTAATTAATTCGCCTAGGATGACAAATATTGAAATAAATCATTTTATTCTTCTTCTTTCTGGCTCCCGTTAGGTGTCGTCACGGTGGATTATCGATTCGGCATAGTTTTAATAACCCAACAGCCTTCCCTATTTATCCAGGCTTGGGACCACCACTACAGTGCACTGGTCTGTGCATCCTAGTGGTCAGGTACCTACAGGACAATAAAGTCCTCTCCAATTACCCTGACTGCATGTTTTCGAGGGAGAACATGTAAACTCCACAGAGCAAGCATCCGGACCTCACCACCTAGGAATCGAACCCAGAACCTTCTGGGTGTGAGGTCACAGTGCTGTGTCATCAAGACATCAAAAAATATACAAATTCAACACATGAAGGGTTCAATTACGTTATGAATCAATGAAGGTTGATAAATCACAAGCAATGTGGGTGAAGTTTCATAACAAGTCTAATCCCGGTTTCAATAAAATCCCAGCATGACTAAAAGGTCCAGTAAAGGTGCTGTGGATCTTTCTGGGAAGTCATTCACTGGCTTGGGTAAGGAGGGGTTTGAGCGGGAGCCATGTTGTCATGGCAGGGCCGCCAAAAAGGGCAACACTGGCAACGAATGAAAGAAATGAAATGTGAGAAAGAACCCGAAAGAGGAAAAATCTCTTCATGGTAGACGCATAAAACTCTTTATCTCTCAAACAGACTCATTTCCCAGAAGCACTAGCAGTCGGAGGAGCATTTCTCTGGCGGGGTTCGAGTTTACTCGTCTCTTTAATGCTTCCGTCACCGAACCCACTTCAAGGAAACACAGGAGAGTGTGGATGAACAGAGCTCCAGGGTTGGGTCCTATTTAATTTACTTTGGTAGGTTCTTTCCCTGGCTGTATGGGTTCCCTGTGTGTACCTCTTACTTCCCGAAAACATTCCAGCAGGTGTACTGGACTCTGGAGCTCTAAAGAGTAAGCACGGTTCTGTGTCTGGCTTTTTGAAATGTAAGAAATGTAAACGATTGGTTTAAACCACACAGATGTCAGCTGTATGTTGTTGTTGATACACAAATCATGCTTCATCAAATAATATCTTAACACAATTACACTGAATCATTTACATATTGTTACCGAGGAAACATATTTGTACACGAGCAGGTCATTCCAAAGCTTTAATCAGTCAGAATAGATATTCATCGTGCAGCTTTTCAGTGAAGTCTGCATGTGTGTGTGTGTGTTAAAGATAATTAGAACTCATTTATATCAGAGTTACAGGGCTGACAGGAAGTGTTCGGGTCTGCATCGGTGATCATCTCAGCTGAATCATACTCTAAATAACTAACACTTGAATTTTGGGTCGACATTGGGGTCGACATTTAACCTAACCTCTGACCTACAGAATGCTGAGCTGATAATTGTGGCGTTTAGATATTCATCATTGCATCTTCTTTCCGTCCGTGTTTCTTATTCTACACTTTTAAAACACTTTGGCATAGTAAAGGATATTTTTTACATACAATTTTAAGTTAAGGTTTAAGTCTTCGTGTGAGAGCCGCTCTGCATTCATTTATTGTTTATTATTGCGTCACGCAAAACTAATAAGTAGAATATTTAATATAATTAGAGATTAGAGCTACGAAAAGCTATGAAAACGCTGCTTCTGTTTCCAGCACACAGTGTCTCCTGTGACCCTGGGTGGAAGAAGAATCTCGTTGCAGCAAAAAAAGGTTTATTTGTTATTTTATTTTAGTAACAGGCAACAGCAGAATTTGAATCGACAGTTAACATGGTTCATGATTACAGGCCTGTTTGTCACTGAGTTAAGGTCTAGTAGTAATAGGGCTTGTGGTAAAATACTTTAATTCACCTGTGCTGATTATTATTATTATGTTACTACAATTTAATACAATACTAGACTATAATTTACTTTTATAGCCTGTCCTAACTCCAACAAGCCAGCACTGATGTCTATAAAAGTCTATAAAGTGGATTGATGAAGGAATCTTATCTTTTATACAGTTTTCATGAGAAGTAACCTGAACATAAATGAATGCATGAAAATGCAATGCATTTGTAAAAGTGTATGGACGTCATTAAATATAACGCTCAGGTTTACAATAGACGATTGCATTTATTTTGCATTTATGCAAATCTAATTAAATAAACTGCTGAAAAAAGCTGCACACAATCAGATCAGGTCAATGAATGAGAAAGAAATCAATGCACACTTACTTTTAAGAGCACTGATGAGCATGTTGCCATCTTTTATAAGTTCTTTGATGAATTTATTTGTACGATCCAGCTCGATTTCGTGACATTTGAGTCGATCTCTGAAGTCTGGACTGTCCACAACCGAGTCGCTGAATTCCAGTGCTGGTAATCCCATTGTACTTACACCAATAGACTCATTCAGAGCAAAGTTAACCCGCAACACGCTTTTATTCACCGTAACGCGTCCTTTTCTCGCTTTTGCTCCTCCTTTGATGTAATCCCAGTTACTTCTATTCTTTTAACGGCTTACTGGAACATTTGCAACTCCTAAAACTTTCTTTCTCGAATCTGCGCTTCCGGCATGTTGTTTCTAACTCCATCACTAGGAGACGTTTTTTCCTCAAACCCGTTTTCAGGACTGTCCCGCCTACTCTATCGTCATTGGCTAGTCGTGTTCCGGTTCGGTGCTCCTATTGGTCAATAGTTTTAGTGTTCAATTTGTATCCAATCGCATTGGTAAGAACGTGATTTGTCAGAAAGCGGGCGGGACATATAACGGTGGGATTCTCCCACTGTTCTGCTCCTTGTATAAGGTCGGATTGAGCAAGGTTATGAAGGTTTTTACATACAACACCATTTAAGTTCAAACTAATAAAAAACGTTTCGTTTAACTTAAGTTCAAACGTTATAGTTTTTGGTCCTGGTATTTTCAAATTTCCCATCAACAACACTGCCTAATAATAAAGCATAATTTATCACATCAGACAAAGCATTTCTTCTGTTTCATTGAACCATTACGATTATTGAGGTCTTCTCACAGACACTAACTGTGGCTTAAGTCTGGGGAATTGAGGGATCAGGGTAGTACTTGGGAGTCCATGCTCGCCTTACTGGAAAATCTCATCCACCTCAGGGAATAATCAGCAAGTATGGATCCATATTCAAATTACTTCAGAGTACCTCACACATGAAGCCTGGGCGCAGACAATGCCACAAAAACATTACAGAACTCAACCCAGCAAAGAAAAGCCAAACTGTCCACCCACACCACCAAGTCTTTGCTTCTTACTGGTAGAAATTCCTTATCTCTTCATTATCTACCCATCTATCCGTCTGTCTATCCGTCTATCTATCTATCGCTAGAATTTCAAGCGATGCGTAATAAATTGAGGATCGGCTGCCATCTAGTGGACAACTTATAGAACTTCTAATTTCCTGCGCGCTCACACCAATCAATTGCATTTACGAGCAAATGACTGATAAATGTGAAATGTTAAAATCAAATGGAAAATGTTTAATCGATCATCGGATCTTAATCTCATGTGTCGTGACACTTGGTGACATTAAGCGGTCATGTAACTGTCCTGTAACCCTATGCGAGACGTCTATTTTTAACTTGACTTACAGTCTTGAACTTGGAACAGAGCGTCGAGTCGCTTGACTTATCTCTAAGGTAATCGTTTCTTTTCAATTATCTATAAGATATTAAAACGCCAGAATTAATGCTGATTTGTGCATTGGTTGTGTTGGTTGAAGTACAGTCTCATTTTCCTACTGTGGTTTACTGCTTTAAAATGTATACAGTGAACACATGTGTGAGGAGTGTCGTGGTAGTCCTAGATTTCAATGTTTCCTCAAGTGTTGAGGTCCAAAAACTATATTGTGTATTTTCTTTTGGGTTTGTTTCTGTGCGGAGTTTGCATGTTCTCCACGTGTTGGCGTGGGTTTCCTCTGGGTACTCCGGTTTCCTCCCACAGTCCAAAGACGTGCTACCAGGTCGATCGGAGACTCTGAATCGTCCTGTAGGTACCTGCGATGGACCGGCGCCCCATCCAGGGTGCTACTGTGTGCCTTGTGCCTGATGAAGAGCTGAGATAGGCTCCAGCACCCCTACAGACCCTGATCAGGATAAGAGGTTAAAGATGATGAACTGAACTAATGGTCATACTGTTCATTGCACTGAAAAGCTCTGTTTTGTTCGCAGGAACATCTGGAAATCTTTCATCAATAAACAACTCATGGTTTGTTAACTCTTTTCACTTTTTTACTCTTTTTACTTTTTCACTCGTTTTACTTTTTTGGTTGGATGTTTCTGTATCATTTCTCATCATCTCTCAATTTCCTGCCCAAACTACTTTATGATGAGAGGAAATAACAAGGATAATAATAGTTTTTTCAAACATAGGATGACAAAATCCAGCCACGGTAAGAGACAACTGTTCCATAAACTTAGTGGGTGTAGTCAAACTAGCCGTATTTATGTGGACATGGCGCACATCTCCAGCTTGAATAGCATTGAAGTCATCACCCAGCAAACATGAGGAGCCAATGACACTCAATTAAATAACATCAGAGGACTTTATATATTAGTATTTGTTTCTATATAAAACACTGGTTTGTGCCTCCTAGTGGCTCGGTACCTACAGGACGATTTAGTGTCTTCAGTTAACTTGGTTGCATGATTTTTGGACTGTGGGAGGAAACAGGATCTCTCTTCTCAATTCTAGATCTCAAGAATGTTTAATTCTTTTACGTGATTTACTGTTTTTTAAATGATTTTATTTTCATGACGTGAAGCACTTTCCGCAGTGTATAAAAGGTTCTATACAAATAACCTTGCCTATAAAACCTTTATTACATATTTGTAAGCTGATCTCTGTTCTGCGATACTCTACCATTCCAGAGCAGATACAGAAAATCTGCAGCATCAAAGCTGCACAGGCACTGCGAGTCGTGCCACTGGAAGTTCTGCAGAGCTCCCGTTGAAGTCTCCGTCTCGTGCATCATCGTCAGCTGCCGCTCGCTCTGCGGTGCCTCGTTTCACATGTGCAAAGAGGACGAGCACATCCTGCTGTGTCCCAACGAGAAGGTCCCCTGTCTGAACGTCAGCTACGGCTGCCCTTTCACCATGTGTCGCTCCAGGCTAGCCAAACATCTGGAGGTGTGCCCTGCCAGCATGGTGGTCTGCTCGATGGAGTGGCTCCGCTGGCCCGTCGAGGACATAAAGTCACCTCTGATCGAAAATCTTAGTCCGGACGCCAGTAAGCACCGAGCTTTAGACCTGTCCATGGCTCTCAGGGATCAAAAGCTGTTGTGTGGGAGGTTGAAAATGAGGAGCTTCTTTCCTCAGTTGATGCAGGAACCGGAGGAACCCTTTCCGGAGGAGGAGGAGGCAGTCGGGGGTGAGCCGGTCGCTAACGGAGAGCTTGTTAACGGCACGATGATCGATGATCCTGCAAAGGTCGGAGCAAACGAGCTGATTAAGAAGGATCCTAAGGATCTAACGGTCAATAGCGAGAAGTATGACCTATTCGAGAAGATGTTCAGCAAGGAGATAGGGGGATGCAAGCAGGCTGAGAAAAAAGAATCAAAAAGCAAGACGGACAAAAATGAAACTTCTAAAGCTTCTTCGAGCTTAGCTACTTCTAAGGAGGAAGTCGGCGATGAAGCAGAGAGAGTGGAACACAAAGCCGAACACAGAGAAGATCCAAACCTCTCTAAAACCGGCCTTGCTCCTTGGCAGGAAGGGGTCATGGAGAGACTCGGCCAAGAAATGAATCCGAGAGAGTACAACATGTACTTGGTTCACCACGGACGCATGCTCCTGGCCTTCGGACAGATCGAAGCGTGCACACCCAGAGATAAAGACTTTGTTTACGGCGACCTTGAACCTATTCCCGTCCAGACCCTTCATTCGTTCAACGTTCCCACCAGTTACAGGTACAAACGCATCCAGATGAAAGATCCCGCAACCCGAGTGAAGACCGAGAACCGGAGCGTCGACACGTCCGACCTGGGCGTGTCCGAGGAGGACGTCCGGAAGATGGACGAGATGTTCGCGACCCTGCTGTGCGCCGCCGAGCTGGAGGTCCGAGGACACAAGATCAGCGAGACCGTCGGGACCGACGGACTTTACGTCGACGTGGCGACTCAGACGTACGACTTCCTCGCCGCCCCCTTTCAGTACCGCGCCACTCTGGCGGACGCGACCCCGCAGAGCGACCTGAAACTTTATCTCCAGCTCGATACGGAGAGCACGACTCTGAGGCACAACAGGTCCAGCTCGGCGTTCACGTTCACGTGTGGACATTCCTTCAGGAGGGACGAGTTCGGCTCTCACTTTAAGAACGTGCACTCGGATATCCAGGCCGGTCTGGGCGGATGGTTCGAGCAGAGGTGTCCGCTGGCTTACCTGGGCTGCACCTTCACTCGGCGACGTCTCCAGCCGTCCACGCGCAGAGCCGTGGTCTCGTACAACCAGGACCTGAGCATCTTCACCCTCACACCTGAGCTCTCCGTGGCTCCCGTGGGTGAAGGTTCCCTGAGCGATCTTCCGTTCGAGGTGCTCTGCCACGTCGCCCGGTTCCTGGATAGCTTCTCGCTCTCCCAGTTAGCCCTGGTGTCGAGGCAGTTCCGTGATGTGAGCGCAACCTTCCTTCACGAGAGAGGAATGGTCAGCTTTAAATGGAAGAAGAAGCAGTACTCTCATGGTGGAGCCAAATGGAAGTCCTCCACAGTGAGTAAGATGATGAACGATGGGGCACACACACACACTACAGGACTGTATATGCAACAGAGAGATAGATAGAGAGATAGAGAGAGAGATAGATAGAGAGATAGATAGAGAGATAGATAGATAGATTAGATAGATAGATAGATAGATAGATAGATAGATAGATAGATAGATAGATAGATAGATAGAT
>JAYDZF010000012.1:16799550-16812262 GCA_034509105.1 Microcambeva barbata
GAGCGGGGCATGGCACGCCCTGCACGTTCTTCCTGTGATGAGGGTGAGTCCGTCTTTCTGCATGGCAGCGTGTGAATGAAAAAAGCATCTTTAAGTGACTGATGAGGGAAACGTCTGCTGGCTTTGTTGTGTATATAAACACGGCGTGGGTACCGGGGGAGCGATGAGACTCCATCACACCATCATGAGCTCCAGCATCTCTACGTCATCCTGTCACTCTTTCTTCTGTTCTCGGGCCCATTAACACAAGGCTTAGTTATTATTATTATTCATGAACGTAACGGGGACCAGTGCAGGACCAGTTAGCCCTTCGTTTGCCATGATATTTAATAATACATCAGTACCTCGAGTACCTCGGAGGTAAATAAAGCTGCAAAGTTTTTGCTTTGAGGTCTTGGGTAACGACGTACACATACACCGATCAGGCAGAACATTATGACCATTGTTCTAATGTAACGTCGCTCTGTGTATTCTGACACCTTCCTATCAGAGGCAGGGTTAACTTCGTCAGCTCCTAACATCGTTACCTCTGTCCCTCACTTTTGATCTATACTGACCATTGCAGACGGGGAACACCCCACAAGAGCTGCAGTTTCGGAGGTGCTCTGATGCGTCGGCCATTTTTCCTGCTTCCGACATCAACGTTGAGGATAAAATGTTCACTTGCTGCCTAATATTCCACCTACTAACACGTACTATAATGAAAAGATAATCGGTGTTATTTACTTCACTGAATGTTATACCTGGCCTGGAAAAAAATCATGAATGATATCGTTCATCTTTAGAGTCTGGATTGCAGTAGGTCCGGCACCACATAACTTGTATTGCTGGGCAGGTCTATTAAAAAGAAATGAAAACTAAATTGAGCAGACAAATCCGTGTGTCCGACCTGAAAATGAAAGAAGAAGTGAATAAAATGTTATATATTCTGATTTGGGGTTGCCTCCCAATGAGCGGATTCTTCACCCATCCAAAAACACATGAATGAATAAATCAATGAGGTTAAATAGCAGAGGTAAAGAAATTAAGACTTGGGGGTCTAGGATCTGTGGGGTTTAAGAGGTCAGCTATAATGACCACGCAGTGCTGATGTTGGGCAAAACACACCCAGCAGACGATCCGGTGCAGACATGAGTAAAGACGAGTTAATGAGTACATATGACCTGAGTACTGATCTGTAAACATGTGCTTGGTGGAGATGAGCAGCATGGCATTACAGTCATGTGTGAGCCAGGTGAGCCAGTGATGGTGTCGGTTCTTTCAGGTGAGTTCAGCATTAAAACCACTGGAGCTTGTAATTACACCTACACGGGCTCTCTCAGCCTTTGCACTCTCGCTGAGATTGCTCGACGAAGGGCCTGAACGTGTCATTACCGTGTTTAACCCACAGGAAGACTGAAGCTCCTCCCCGGGTTCTGCCAACATATAAAGCTGAGAACTTCTAGGGAAGGCTTGCAGATCGTAGATTTTGAACCAGGAGGGAGGTTGTGAGGAAAATAATCGGTGATAAAGTGAAAATGAGAGTGAAATAGGTGGAATTAAATTTGGACTGAGGACATCTGCAGTGCACCAACATTTATTGGTAAGAGATTTTTAAAAATGTGGAAGTTAAGGAGCATAACTTACAAGGAAGCATGGTTCGGTTTGCTACTGCTACTGCTAATCATAATAATCTTTATATATATATATATATATATTATATTTTATATATATATAAAACCATTTCTACTGTAGTACCTCTAAATGTTTCACAGGATAGATTCAAGGCAAGATTTAGCTGTAAAGAAAAGTGGCTTTGATCCAGTGTTGTCCTGAGGATGGTCTTTTCTGTGTGGAGTTTGCATGTTCTCCCCTCTGCATGGGTTCCCTCCGGGTGCTCCGGTTTCCTCCCACAAAAACGTGCAAATGAAATGAATTGGAGATACAACAGCTGCTCGCCTTCCTCGAGTCCTTGCATGGAGGATTAACTCGAGCCCAGAGGTTCGGAGGTTGCACGGTACAGAGCGTATCATTTTTTTTTTAATCATCAAGGGTAGCTTGGTGCTGCTCCATTTTTGGCTTAATGGGTGAACGTTAGTGTTAAAAAAAATGAATGTGGCGGTGTTTAGATTGGAAAGAGGAAGACTCCGTGTTAAGGCTTACTGCTGGGCCACAAACCCTAGACGTGCTTCAGGAAATGCTAATCCAGAGTGTATAATATAAAAAAATGCTAATAATTTAGATACAGGGATGACAAGGCGAGGAACATACAGTAAAGTATCTTGAAGCTGAAAATTCCAGGTACTCAAATCCACAGGTGAATCCAGATGACCTCACTGAACTTTGTGACATAATAAAACGCCCACCATAAATACGTTTGTAATGACTAAGGGATCTCGTTGTGAACCTCTAATAGACGTTTAGGGAAGGGCAGGTACAAATAATCATGATGTGACGGAAGGCATGGAGGTTTTTCTCACTATCAGCAGGGATTGGAACGTCCTAAACCTTTCAGATGTTCCGATGCTGGAAATATGCAGATACAGATATTATCAATGCAGAATTTAAAGCATTATCAACACATCCTCAGAGATTCTGAACACGCTGTTCGGCCTCCACATTCACAAGTTCCTGATAAGCCCGTACGTCCTTGACCATCCAGGTCAGGAACTAAGAGCATGTTAGCACATCCACCATCACTCAGAGTTTAATTTTTTCTGTATGAATGTGTTTGTCAGCGAACTACTAACATCTTTTGTAATGATGTTTCGACACACTCAAACTGACCTGACATTTCTTCCCCAATCTGTAGACTTTCAACTGTGGGTTCCTCTATCTGCACGAAGGAAATCAATCAGGCTTTCTTTTTTTCTTCAAATCTACTCAACCTGGTGTGGAGTTCACTGATAATGAAGGTCTAGTTAAACAGCAGAGCGTTATAAATCAGGAACACGTTTAGATCATGTGTACATGTGTGAATTCATCTGCTACTAAATAAAATGACATTTTAAATTATAGCATAACTTATTATGGTGTCTAGATGTACCAAGGATGTAAAGATTTTAATGTTTTTAAGTTCACAGGGAGCACAAAGGAAGAATATTTTGATTTGAGCCAGGCCAGGCTGTCCTAATAATCCCACGGTTAGTCAGTACTTATTGTACCTGATGTTTCCCACAATAAATACCTGCCGTGCCGTGGATATAAAACCTTATCCGCCACCTTTTATAGCCCTGGCCTCTATAAATAGTCCTTGTGTCAAGATTATATGATTTTTCATAAGCGGTGTAAGGAATACTGGCTGGTTTCTGACCCTAATACAGCAAACCAGCACAGAAGCAGGACATGTACATGTTAATATTTCTATTATTGAATAAAAGACCATTAAATACTACCATTAAACACCCCCAAAACTAAACAAATAAGCTTAAATAATCTGCTTCTGCCCCTAAAGAAAGAAAATTAGATTTTATTCGACATCAATAATGAAGATGTGGGTTTAGAACATTACATATCAGGCCTTATTTTACAATTAGCTCTTGACCAAAAGCATTTCTTAATGAATTTCTTTCTTGTGTTTTTATTTCTAGAAAGTAAAATAAAAAACCTCATCACCACATGGAGGTACTATCGGATGACATGGCGGACACGAAACCTCTACCCATGGGACTCTTGGAACGCAAGGTCCGGCAGAAGAAGGGGCCGATGGAGACCATTAAGTCCAAGCTCAGACCCACACTTTCCTGTTCTGGTCCCAAAATAAAGAACTTAATTACAGACTTCTTCCCTGTGCTGCTCTGGCTGCCGAAGTACAAGATAAAGGAATATGTGTGGGGTGACTTGATGTCGGGGCTCATAGTGGGCATCATTTTGGTGCCCCAAGCCATCGCTTACTGCCTGCTGGCCGGTGTGGAACCGATTTACGGTTTATACACATCCTTTTTTGCAAACATTATCTACTTCTTCTTGGGCACGTCCAGGCACGTGTCGGTGGGGATCTTCAGCCTGATGAGTTTGATGGTCGGACAGGTTGTGTACAGAGAAGTCTACCTGGCAGGGTTCGATCTGAGTGAGGACAGTAAGAAGACGCCGCAGGTCGGTGGATGGAACCACACTGAGGACTATCAGGATAAAGAACTTAATCTCACAGTGAACCAATTCAACATGGAGTGTGGAAAGGAATGCTACGCTATCAGTATTGCAACAGCCTTAACGTTTATAGCTGGAGTGTACCAGGTATTTTACAAATCTTATCCAGAGCGAATAGTACATCTATAGTAAACATACTCTAGTTAAAGTAAAATTTTCTTTACTGTTATCATAGCATGCATGGGCTTACAGAAAATAATATCACATGCACACGTACAGCTCAAAGAAATGGTTTGTTCCTGAATTTCCCAGCTCAGTTTGAAGCTGCAGTCCAATAGTAGGGTAAGCCATTGTAAAATATAAGTGGGTCACCACTCGGGTGTTTTGGATGTTTGGAACTCTTTGGTGCCCCAGGTGGAGCAGCAAGAATAACCACTGACCAACCAGCTCAGAGAGTCTGAACACCCCAGTCCGAAGCTCGGCACAGACAGGGCGCCACTCCAACCAGTGCACTGACATGCCGGTCCCAAGCCCGGATAAATAAGGAAGGTTGCGCCAGGAAGTGCATATGGTGTAAAAATGTTACTAAATCAGTAATGTCAGACAAAAAAAAAGAAATTCAAATATTTTTTATTTTATTATTTATAATGCTTTTGTTGGTGCAGTATTGTATCTTTATCTTTTATTGTAAACTCAATTTTGTATTATTAGGCCTAGAATAATTAGTGCTTCCTAATATTGCTCCTGATATGCCCTGCATTGTTTTGTGGGTCAAGTCTTATAGCATACTACCTGGTCTGATTAATTTCTTGTAGTGCTAGAGTGAGTTGTGAGTGAATCATAGGAAAATCTTTCAAACAAAAGACTTTCTAACATGCTGATGTGTTTTTTTTTCCACAGGTGTTGATGGCCGTGTTCAGGCTTGGTTTCGTGTCGGTTTATCTCTCGGCGCCAATGCTCGACGGTTTTGCCACTGGCGCCTCTTGCACCATTTTAACGGTCCAAGTGAAGTATCTAGTGGGCTTGAAGATCCCTCGGCACCAGGGCTACGGAACAACTGTGGTGACTTGGATCAACATCTTCAAGAATATACACAAGACCAACTTCTGTGATATGATCACCAGTGCTATTTGTATCGCCGTATTGGTGGCAGGGAAGGAGCTTCAGGATCGCTACAAGGACCGTCTGAAGGTTCCACTCCCTACAGAACTGGTGGTAGTGGCAGTAGCGACCGTAGTGTCTCACTTCGCTGATCTTAATGGCCAGTACAACTCGAGTGTCTCGGGTGCCATACCAACTGGTTTCATTCCTCCAAAGGTGCCCGATTTTGATCTGATGATGAGGTTAGCGATTGACGCCATTCCTCTGGCTGTCATCAGCTTCGCTTTCACGGTTTCCTTATCGGAGATGTTTGCTAAAAAGAATGGCTACACAGTCAGACCAAACCAGGAGATGCTAGCTATTGGTTTTTGTAACATCATTCCATCTTTTTTCCACTGCTTCACAACGAGTGCCGCCCTTGCCAAGACGATGGTGAAAGACTCTACAGGTTGTAAGACACAAGTTTCTAGTGTGCTGAGCGCCATAGTAGTGCTTCTGGTCCTTTTATTTTTAGCCCCATTTTTCTATTCCTTGCAGAAATGTGTCCTTGCATGCATCATTATTGTCAGTTTAAGAGGCGCCCTGAGGAAATTCAAAGACCTCCCCAGGATCTGGCAGCTCAACAGGATTGATGCAGTCGTCTGGATGGTCACTATGTGTTCCACTGCTTTGATCAGCGTGGAGATCGGGCTCGTGATTGGTGTAGTTTTCTCAATAATATGTGTTGTGGCACAAACACAGTATCCTACGGTTTCACTACTAGGCCAAATTGAGAATACTAATTACTATGAAGACCTGGACAGCTATAATGACCTTTTGGTTATTCCAAAGGTAAGAATATTCCGCTTTCAGGCTCCACTCTACTATGCCAACAAAGACTTTTTCTTAAACTCGTTATACAAGGCAGTTAAACTCGAACCGTTTATTGAAAAGACCCGGAGAAGAAAACTAGAGAAAAAATCTAAAAACAAAACTGCACGACGAGAAAACGGCCATCTTAATGCAGGTCTAATCGCCTATGAACCGGATTTTCATACCATCATCCTGGACTGTTCGTGCATGCCCTTCATCGACACCACTGGAATTAACATGTTAAAAGTGTTGATGAAAGACTACAAGGACATCGGCGTAAACGTGACTCTAGCTTGCTGCAACACAACAGTCATTGATTCTCTGAGAAAAAGTTCTTTCTTTGGTCCTGCTGATAGAGATTTACATGAACTAGCATTCCACACAGTCCACGGCGCAGTTATCGCTACATCAGGTAATGAAGCGCCAGTAAACACCACACCCGTGTGAATGAACCCCAAAGTGATGAAAGGATCACTGTCCACAACACCAATACTACCAAACTAGTTCTAGTATTATGTTTTGTGAAACTGAAGAGTAATTTGTGTACAGCAGCTGCATTTTTTATCCTAAAACTGACCATTTTTAATCAGTGAGTCTTTTTTTACTAAATGATAGAACACTATATGGGTATTGTTACGGTTTTAAATCATCAAGCTGTTTTACTTATTTTTGTATTAATAATAAAAAAGGCTTTTTCATTTTGTGTCATTAATTGTTTCTTGACGCTGGATTGGTGTGAAGCGCTGTCGCTTCACAGCGAGAAGGTTCTGGGTTCGATCACCGGGTTGGCCGATCTAGGTCCTTTCTGTGCAGAGATGTTATTCCCCTTATACGTGTGGGTTTCCTCTTGGTACACCGGTTTCCTCTCACAGTCCAAAGACATGCTACCAGGTTGACTGGAGACACTGAATTGTCCTGTAGGTACTTCCAGGGTGTTACTTTGTGCCTTGTGCCCGTTGATAGGCTCCAGCACAATTGCCCAAACCTAATAAGGGATTCAAGAAAATGAACTGAACATACACTTGACAGTGACTACAGAACAACTAATTGAGGGTCCAGGGGTCTAACAGTGAGAATTTGGTGGTAGTGGGGAATGAACCAGCAACCTTCTGACATATAGTCATGTACCTTAACCACTAAGCAACAACTTCAATTATTTAGTCTCTAAATGTTTGGATTATGTACAGTAATTGTGCGCGGCACAGTAGCTCCCTACAAGATGGTCCTGGGTTCGATCCCCGGGTGGCAACGGTAGCAGCCGAAGAAAAGTTAGTATTTATGGTATTTACATCAAGACACTACAAGACCCAGTGGCTCATTTACCAATAGATGGCAGTGAGGATCTCTGCAGTCTTCAGTGTTTCAGGAAGCCCTAAATGAAGAAGACCTGAACGCGGCCCAATTCAAATTTTTTCCTCTTCTGTTCGCCCTGGGCGGCGAACTTTATTTTCTTTTCCCTGGCATTTTAATTTTCACAGAAGACGTGGGTGGTGCAGACCTGTGTTAAATAAACGATGGCGAGCCGGAGAAGGTGAGTTCCAATACGTGTGTTAATGGGTTTTTTTTGTTTTTGTTTTTTTGTTTCTCACAAGAGCCCCAGTTTCACAATGCTTTCGATTTTGGTGTAGATGTTATAATCAACATTATTAACACTGGTTAGTTTGGTTGTATAATATGTGGCCGTAATGAGCCGTGAGTTCTTAAGGTTCATTTTGTACAAATAAATATATAATAAATTGTATTTGTTTAACCATCACTTGGTTTTTCTTGTATACACTTTGTCTCGAGTTAGCACTTATTAGCTATATCACGAAAACCACAGAACGTTTAGTCCAGCGAAAAAAAATCTATTTAAATTATATATTGATTATTAAATATATGTTTCATTTCATATAAAAATCTAATCTGCATTTGTTATTATTTTACCATGCTAGTAAGTTTATATGTGTATATTTTTCCAAACATCAACGTCCAGTGAACTGTACACGACTTACCTGACTGAGCCGTTAACTGAAGAACCAGTTCAAATATTCAAAATGTAACGGTCGCTCACGAGCTCTAGTGCACATACACTGTAGTGAATACACTTGTGTTGGGCATTTCAGGAATATTTCGGCAATGTTGGGGGTTTATTGATTTCTGTGTCTGAACGATTAGGCGACGTGACGACACCTACAAGCACAATCAGACCTCTGATGGTCATAAACAGGGTTCTGGCACTACTGTGTTTAGATCTTTGTCCACTTTACTCAAAAGAATTGTTTCAGTTCCACCACATTTGACTCACTTCTTGTCTGGGCTTTTACATAAACGCTCAATTTGGGTTGAGTTAACGTATTTCGAGATCGCTAAGCAACCTGGTTCATAAAATGACCAGCACCATGTTGACAGTAGTCACAGTGATGTTGGGGTTACCTCGAGTTTTCTCCTCCAAACACAGTTCTGTTCACCTGAGCCATAAAACTGCTGTGTTGTTTTTATCAGGAAACTTTTTTCTTGAACCTTAGACAAAGCAAGTTTATTTGTGTAGCACATTCAAAGTGCTTTACATTAGGAAAATCAAAGCATTAAAACATTCTTGAGATCGAAATCTGGTGCAATGGCTGCCTTCTGGCATTGTAGTCTCTGAGTCCAGTGCCTTCTAAAGCTCGCTTGACTCTGGACAGATACTCCTGTAAGGTTCTAGAAGTTTAAGATCATGGCAGTCTTGTTTTCTGACTACCCAGTGTAAGGAGATAATTTGTGTTTTCTTTCTGTCTGTGACAACTGTACTTTAAGTATAATTGGTGTAGTTGAATTGGCTCTATTTATATGGGCACAGGAAAATCACCCCAACGTCAATTTGATATGTTCTAGTGTACTGTATTCTTTACAAATAATGAGCCGTTTCAGGATCAAGCATCCGTAATGGTGTTGAATAGAAAATCCTAGCAATATAATGAAATCTAAAGTACTAAGGAATCTGCCAAGCGCAAACACCACTAACTCGAGTCCCTTGTGCAGTGAAGCCATGGCGTTCTCCATTGTTACCGGCATCAATCATGCCATGGCGAAGCTGGTGGATATCTGGGACAGTATCGGGATCATGGAGGATCAGAGGATAGAGCGAATGCAGGCGGTAAAGAAATACATTGAGGTGAGCTGCGGTGTTGGATTTGTTTCAAATCATTCATTTCCTTCCGCCATTGTACTTAATTTTGCTCCCTGTTGACGTTCCACAAAGGATCTCTTGACCGACATGATCACTGAGGAGGAGTCTCTAAGGCATCGTATTAAAACCAGCATCATCACCACTCAGAAACAGTTAGAAACGCTGTGTCTCGAGTTATCGATGGAGCCATACAAAGTAAGTTGCCAAGTACCTCCAGATAAATGTATAATAGTTTAATAGATAATAGTTTACTACTATTGGGACACCCACAGGACATTTTATGAGCTCTCAGTTCTAAACATATAGGTATCCATTGCACCTTTAATAACTTCCACTATTCTGGGAAGGCATTCTACAAAATGTGGAGTGTGTGTATCCAGAAGAGAATTTCTGAGGTCAAATCCTGATTCTGGATGAGAGGGACTCCATTTTAGTTCACCACACCAGTTGAGGGCAGTGCTTTGTGTGGGTCACTCACATTTTTACACACCTCTTAAATATCCCTTAATAGTGTGCTCAAGGGTTATTTAAGGGTATTTTAAGTAAAATCCACAGAACCACTTAACTATGAAAGTACCCTTAATCAATGGTCTATTCCATTATTATTACTTAAGTGACACAAATTCTCACCTTAAACCCTTTTTTTGGCATTTTTGGAGACCGGAAGATGATCATATTTTAAAATTGGTCGTCTTTTGCCAAAATTCTCCTTAGTTAAGTCTGAGGGATTTTATACAACACGCTTAAGGAGAAATATTCACTTAAAGCTTATACTTAAGGGGAAAAACGTAATTTATGCGACCTGGCCCAGGCCCACAGCATGATCCCGGTGTGATTCCTCGTTGCAGGTAGAAGAAGACCTGACGGTTCTGCAGATCGAGAAGAACCTGCGCTGCCACCTGGAGGCTTTGCAGAAGGAGAAGAACGAGCGTCTGAAGGAGCTGAACGACCTGCACCGGCAGGATGAGGAGCTGTGCGTGACGCTGTGTGATACGCCGTACTATATTCCCAGCGGCACCATGCCCTCCCGCACCCAGCTTCAAGAGCTGCAAGCCCACATCAAACGACTCAGTGAGGAAAAGGTACACGGCCAGCAGTTATGTTCCGAATCCTGTTCCGGATGGAACGTGATGATGTCTTTATAGCATCACGTAACATGTGGAAGTGTGCACCACTGTCTCCACACGGCGAGAAGGTCCTGGGTTCGATCCGCATCTGAAGCTTGCATGTTCTATCCGTGTCTGCACGGCTTTACTCCGCATGCTCCGCTTTCCTCCCACAGTCCAAAAACAATTGCCCAGGACTTGTGTAATAAGTATCAAGCGTGTTCCTGTCATGAATGACGTTAAAATCTTAAACAAATCAAGGAATTTGTGCCCATATAATCAAATAAACATTTGCATGCTGGCCACAGATCTCAGTTGATGTTCCGCTTCATTCCAAAGCTGTTGATTAAGGTTGAACTTGAGCTTGAACTGTGGAAGATTGGTGGGTATCAAACTTGCAACCTTCTGATGACTAATCCATAGCTAAATTCATTTCCCAATGTATGTTTGGGAAATTCCTTAAAATCATCACAAAATCAGCCTTCTACTAGATGATCATCCTTGAATAACCTGAATAATGTAACCGTGTGAAATCTGAGGGACCCCATAAGAGGAGAGATCTGTGAATCCCACAATGCATTGCAAGATGCTATCAAATCCTGACCTCTTTCTTTTGAACTTGGCTGTTCTGGGAGCTTGAGGGTTAAACCCAACCTGTGTGCTGGCTTCCCGATGCAGGAAAGCAGGGTGAAGGTCTTCTCCGGCCTCAGGGAGGAGATCAGGAGCTTGATGGATGAGATGGGTCACGAACCGGAAACCAGTCTGGAGAGAGAGTCGGTGTCTTCTGACATGGACATCTTCCTGCTGACACACGACAACATAAAGGCTCTTAAACTCCTCCTGGCTCAGGTACCGCTCGAACCTTACAGAGTGTGTGAATGGTGACGACTCATTGTAGGATTTTTATTCATATTAATGTGAAAATAATTAAATTCTCACATCTACCGCTTTAAGGTGTGAAATGTCAATGAACCATCAATAAATAATAAAAAATTAAGGCTGTAGCGATGCACTCTGCCCATGAAAAAGGTTCACCATGTGATTTTAAACAATTACTTGTTAAACAAATTATTTGTTATTAACTCAGTTCAAAGTTTCCTTAACTATTTCTTTTGAAAATTAAGGATAAAGTATTAAATATCTTTTATTCATTTAAACAATGTGTTCTTTTATTTCTGAATGTAGAACTATCAAAAATAACAGATCCATCTATGAATGTATTTATTATTATTACAATTTGTCATTAGTAGTTCTAGTAGTATGTATTGTTTTATTATTATTTAATTATTGTGATTTTTAGTAGTTGTTTAAATTAACTACTACTGAATAATTACAGTAATTAAAATATAATACTAGTAAATACAATCAATGTATTTTATTTCATAAGGTTGTTTAAAAGCTATGTAAAAAAATAGATTTGTGTGTGTGTTAAAAAAAATGTAGTGCCGGCTCCCCCTGCTGTTCTAAGTGAGAATCGATTCATTTGAAAAGAATCATCAGTGAATCGATTCCCGAAACGAATCTGTTCGTATCGATTCTTTACTGAATCGTGTCATTGTTCTGTCTCCACAGCTGGAAATGAAAAAGGAATCCCTCATTTCCTCTCGGGACAAACTGAAGGACCGAGCTACCAGCCTGTGGTATCGCCTGGGCTGTCCCGAAGAGGAAGGCGAGGAATTTAAGCGAGAGGCGCTGGACACTCTCTGCGACGACATCAGAAGGGTATGAGCTCGGATTCTGTACTAAATAATAAAGTTATATTAAAGGTATAATAAAATGTACTGTGAATGTACAGATACATGCTGACCGTCTTCAAATAGTTTAAATTAAAATAATAATACAATGTGCAACAGAGTCAGAACCTTTGTGTTCACTCATCTGTCTGTATTAAGAGCCAAATAATGTCTTAAAATAAAAATATAATAATAATAAAGCATCATCATTCTCTTTACTAACTATTATTATTATAAATTATACTAATTGGGCGGCTTGGTCTCTACAAAGAGAGAGCGAGGTCATGGGTTTGATTCCCTTGGCGTTCTCCCCGTGTCTGTGTGGGTTTCCTCCGGGTGCTCCTATTTTATTCCAAAAACCTGCAGCCAGGTCAATCAGAGACGATGAACTGTGCAGCATAAAAGTGCCGGTCCTGAGCCAGGATAAATAGGGGAGGTAAATAATAATCCGAATCTTGTTTAAGCGCTCTGATGATGTGATTGTTGCGATTCCTGTCCTGTCCTGCAGTGGCAGCGTGCTGTGGATGGTCTGGAGGTGCTGCAGAAGTCCAAGCTGGAGGAGGTGATCGAGAAGGTTCGCCAGGAGCTGGTGGTTCTGTGGGAAAAGTGCATGTTCGGCCCGGGGCAGAGAGAAGCCTTTAATGTGCACTTCTGTGACTGTGAGTTCCATAACAGAACATTTGCGTTCATTATCTCTATAA
>JAYDZF010000012.1:16862774-16874116 GCA_034509105.1 Microcambeva barbata
CCCCCTAGTGTTCACTAGTGTGTATATGTGTGTTTCACTGCACGGATTGGGTTAAAATGCGGAGAACGAATTTCACTTTAAAGTGATAACAAAAAGTATAAATCTAATCTAATCGATCGATCTATATACGTGCACAGTAATGGACGTAACATACATAAGGTACGGTAATGATTTAATGTATAGGAGTGAGTAATGATTTTGATTAATATGAATCAAATAAATAATGTGAATGTATAGGACTAACACGTGAATAAGAGTAATATAGAAGTACCGGTGTTTAAGAGGAACTGTACTCATTTGAACTCGTTACAGGTTGAGCTGTTTTGTACTCAGTTCTGGTGTTTACATGCAGGATACTAAAGCAGCTCGCTCGGCTCCTGTAGCCCGTGTGAGCCGGGCACTAAATGGTCGGTAGTACTGGTCGGTGTTACTGGTCGGTGTTACTGGTTTAGTACCTGCAGCGAAGTGGAGCGGGGTGGATTTCCGTCCCGCCATGTCTTTCGCGTTCACACTGACCGAGTCCACCAGCCGCTTCACCCGGGACACGTCTCCATTCCTGCAGGCCTCGAACAGCTCCCTGAACGCGCCGCTGACGCTCACGCTGGCCCCGTAGGCTCCGGACGGACTCGCGGGCGAGTCGGGGCTGGATCCGGAGCTGATCCCGGTCGCGGTGCTGGGTGAGCTGCTCGTGCTCGTGCTGCTGGAGCTCGCGCTGCTGGCGGTGGCGCTCGAGCTGCGGACGGGAGGAGCGGGGGGAGAGATCGGGCTCACATCCACATCCAGCTCCGCGGTTCCGGACTCCGGCTCCGAGGAGCCCGGGGAGGACACGCTGGAGCCGACGGGACCTGGAGGAGATCCAGGCGGGCTGACGGGGTTAGAAGTGACCCGCGGAGGAGAGGAGAAACCCGCCGCGCCGTGATGCTGCTGAGAGGAGCGACGAGACGCCGCCATTATCACCACTCTCTACCAACAACAACAAGAGCTCAGAGACTTCCGGCAAGTCCGGACCAGACTTCCGCTTTCACCCTGGTCCAAATAATTAAATAAATAATAATCAGTGTTTGGTTATAGCTGTTATTAAATCTACCAATACAAATAATAATAATAATAACAATAAAATTACCTATAATACTAACAATATCTATAGTAATAAATGGTGGGTTA
The DNA here is from genome assembly GCA_034509105.1 of Microcambeva barbata. NCBI lineage: Eukaryota > Metazoa > Chordata > Actinopteri > Siluriformes > Trichomycteridae > Microcambeva > Microcambeva barbata. Next base: position 16,863,939 of record JAYDZF010000012.1, read on the forward strand.
TTGCTGCTGTTATTAAATATACAAGTAAAAATAATAACATATATAAAAATAATAGTTGTAAAATAATAATAATAGCAAAATGTGAATAATAGTCAAAATAATATTATTTAATACTTATATTTATTATTATATAAAACGACTACATTTAATATTAATAGATTTAAAATAATCAATATTACAGCACATAATAAATAGTTATATTTGTTATGACGTTTGCTTCAAACATAATAAGATATAAAATATTATCCTTTATTAATTATTGTAATTACTATTATCGTCTTACATGTTTAATTATTATTAGGAAGACGACGAGTATAAATACTACTAATAATAAAGACTTTAAATGATAATAATAAATATATTGATTGTATTCATAATTACAATATTAGTCAAAATAGTAAAAGGAACAAACGTTAATATTTTTGTAAACTTGATAGGAGGCGCTGTGCTTACAAAAACAAGTCACCTTGCTTACTGACGTCTCAGTTCATACGAGGCACATGAAGCTTTGCTCAGGAGTTTTTAGTTTATGTGCTGATGCTCAGTTCAAGGTCCTCCTGTCCGGTTTTGGGTCATCTATTTGTGTACAGTAAACCAAATCTGAAGTTTCATTGAACTTGGAAAAGTAAACCATCAAACTCTGGATCAATACTGACCGAAGCAGCTCAGCAGCCTGGTGTAATGGATCCTGAGAATAGGACAGATATCCAGGACCGTGGTTCAAGTGTATCAGTACACGTTTGTTCAGACGTGATTCTGATTTATGAATTCCTCTCAGAATGTCATTCTGTTACACACACTAAAAGTATCTGGACACCTGACCATTAGCTTGATGGAAGTCCTGACTGACCTCAGTGTGATCTTCTTTAGCTAGAACGACAGCCGCACTTCTGAGAAAACTTCTAACAAGACTTTGAGCTATGTCTGGGTGGAAAGGTGACAGTCTGGCTGAGTGCTGATTTAGGTCCTGAGAGTCTCAGTGTATGTCCGGGTTCATTTCAAAACTGTTAAATGGGGCCGAGGTCAGGGCTCTCTCCGGGACTCTCTAAACTCTTAGGCCTTCCCAAAACTGTTGCTGCAAAGTCAGTCTTAATACTCAGTCCAGCATATTTTTATTCCCTTTTCATAATCAGTATTTTGGTTTGACCCACAGTCTCTTACTCCAGTGAAATGAGAGTCTCTGAAGAATAGATTTAATAAAAATATGATTTGCATTTTGTGCCAGCAGTCCTTGGACCACAGTGAGACCCGAATCGAGCAGCGTGTCTCATTTAAAGTGGCGCTTAACGGTGAAGGACATTCATGTGAATGCATCATAACGCCGACATTTGGACAGCACTGCAACAGTTGGACTCCTGAGCAAACACCTTGGCCCTGAATTGCAATTCACTTTAGATAGAAATGACTGTTTAATGGTGTAAATGAAAATCCAGATTTAAACAAATAGTTTGATTCGAGATTCTGGGCCGAAGTCACGTCAAGAGAATGTGGGTGAAGGTGCACTGATGCTGTTCAGGCCGCTCGATGTGTTTGTAAATATAGATAAAGCACAAATCTCTGTTGGCTTCGGTTCAAACCTGCAAATCCTCAGATACACACAACACCACCCAACACATGTTAGTCATGTCAGATGAGTGGGATCTGACCTTTGTCCCATCCCGTCTGAATGCCTCACTGATACTTTCAGAACGTCTGTTTCCTCTTATTGACTAAATAATTAAGATAGAAATGTCACAATAGTAAACTGGGGCGAGGACACGGTGAATATTCTCTACATTAATGTACAGAAGAGCGCAGCGTCACATCGAGCCATACGTAATATACGTTTCTCACACTCCAGGTTGATGGAAAACACTATTAATAGCAGAGCTCATATATAAAGCTGACAGGTGACGAGTCATCTCGTGTCTCCTGTCCCCATCAGTCAGCCATGACCTTACAGCTTTCTACCTATAGACCTAATACCACATGCACAAAGGCTACAGGGTGGGTGTTTTAGGCAAACACGACTAATGTAACTTCTACTCGCTGTGCTTTTGTTGGACTTTAAAACTCAGAAATTATAATTAAGCCTACATGCTAAACAAGACATGCATACAACCCCAAATCTAAAAGAACAGCAATGGTTCCTACGTTTCCTTTTTGCAGACATTTTGTCTGCTTGAACTTCAGTCCATTCATTAATACATATCCTGAATTTTAAGCCAAAACCTTCCAGAAAAGTTGGGACAGCGTCATTTAGGGCTTGGAATGAGGATAAAACACTTAATAAATGTGTAATTTCAAACAGGTGAGAAAAAAGCAGAATCCACTAAAGGCTGTGAGGAGTGAAGATGGATGAAGTGAACACGTGTGAGGAAATGATTGAATTGAAGATATTTACAAATTCCTCCCTTTACAGCACATAACATCATAAAACAGTTCAAGGAATTTGGAGGACTCCAGATTCAGTTCTCAAAGGCCAGATGATCTCCAAGGGACTGCATCGAGAACCATCATTTATCAGAATCTACGTGGATGATGGATAAGTTTTTAGTTTATTCTGATTTGGGCTTGTACAATCCCAAAATCAACACACCCTAAAGTGAAGTATAGAGGATTATAGAGCTGCTCCTTAGTAAATGATATCAGGGCAATACATTAATCAGATTAGGTTTCCAAAATCAAAAGTGATTGAGCTTACCCACCTATTCACTAATATTTAAGCTGATTCCTTTTTGACCTTTCCGTACTGTACAGTGTGGTCCAAGAGGTCAAAGTCCGAAGGGTATTTTGAGTGTGGTGTCACGTCCACAGATCCTGAAGCGTGATTCTCAGAAACGTCCTGAGACCACCAGTCAACCGGCAGTGGAGAGACTGATAGAAATAAATAAATCAATAAATAACGTCTTGTAAATTATTTTCAGGTTTTGTGATTTTGTTTAATAAATTATAAATTTGCTTGACACTTCTCGGCTTCCGGACTTTTCAGCAGAGTGACGCCTTTTGTAGCCACAACAGAAGCTTTTAATGGTTTTGGCAGAAAACATTGAACATGTACATGGTTATGCCTGTGTATGAATAAATCTAACCTTTATGAGCTGTGTCTTTTAAGATTTCAGTGCACCCATGGCCATTTATGTATTTACTAAAGTTATAACCACGATGCTAACCTTGGAAGTGCTAACTTTCTTTAAAAAAAATAAAAAACAGTGGGTTCAGTTTTGCTAAGTTGTGGGTACTATTATAAATATATGGATTCAGTCAAGTCATCGATACTGATTACATATCTGTGCGTTCAAGTTTGTTCAAAGAACTTCCAAAACCCACGCTGGACTATTTCTGAAACTGGACTGATGAATTAAGAGCCTCCTATTTATCCCGTTCTTGCAAGTTATAACGTTTAGTCTTATGTAATTAGTTGGTGCTGTTGAACTATAAATCTTGGTGTGTATAATATTCTCCAGTCCACCTATGAAGGATGGGCCTTTGCTGAGTCTGGTTCCTCCAAGGTTTCCTTGCCACGGTCACCCTTGGCTTGCTCAACAGGGGGGTTTTGGCCTGGTGGTCCTAAACTATGTCAAGCTGCTTTGTGACAGTGTGTATTGTAAAAAAAAGAAATAACTATACAGATAAATTGACTTGACTAAATTATGGATACAGTTTATAAATCTGTGGGTACAGTTGAGCAAAATTCTAGGAACCCTAGAAAATCCGTCGGATCAGTTTATAAATACAGATTACTTGAACCGTGTGTACCAATTATGCTCTTTCCCTTCACCAGAGCTTCACACGTGTGTAGTTTGGTAGGTTATCTAGTTTTTATTAGTTTATTTTTTGTTTTTCGCACTTCTTGAGCATGTTAGCTCTGTAATCATCATTAGCCCACTGTTCAGGCCGAGCGAGTTCTGTGAGCGTAGGTAAAATGGGGGGTATGGTCACGTGATCGGCACTTTCACCACGCCGGCGTTCTGCGCTCTGATTGGTCGACGCCTGGTGTTCACGTGGCCGGAGTGTGCTCTCCATTCATCCAGCCGGTGAGCGTTAACGCCGCTGAGCTCCACAATAAAGCTGCACAGCTGAGAGAGAAACAGCCGAGGGTCCAAAACTAATGCACCGGTCCGTCCAAGAATCACCGCAGCTCGCACCGAAACACCTCCAGCGAGGGTGAACCAGTGTGGACGCTGGTGCAGGAACTTTACCTGCTTCCAATGTGTTAACAGGTAAGAACTTTATTTCTTTGTTTTCATACCATGCTCAGAAATTCGGGACCGAGACGGATCCTACAGGTCCCAGCTTCTAAATAAACCTAAATTAAAAAAATATATAATTATAAAATATTTATACTCGGAGAGAATGAACATCAAGAAGCAAGTGCCAATGTTAAACAGGAAAAAGTTCTGCTTTAAATACTTTGTGTGTCGGTGCTGAAGGTTCCACGAGGTTCTTCAGATACTGAACCAGATCCAGAAAGAAGCTCTGAAGTCTCGATCTGCCTCATTTAAATAAGTTGTATAGATGGGAATAGTTTAATATTTTCAGAAGTTTATCTGTACACCAAAGTTCTTTAGCGTCTGTAGTGTGATTTAAAACCATAAATCCATTAAAAAAACCCATAAAAATAATATAGTTAAATAAATACATATCGAAGCATTAACATGGTGTTAAACAAAACCTTTTCTGGTGTGGGTTAAATAAGAAATTATTTCACTGTTAGGTTATAGACTGCTTACATACAGACACGTTTTCTCTTAGATCTAGAACACATTAGAATGTGTTTATATATTTAATTACAGAATAAATTGTATTATAGACTACTAGTAAAACTTTTCATGCTGAAGAAGAGAATATGAAATATCTAAATGTTTTTTTTTTAGAATATTTGGAAATGTATACGTTTCTACATCATAATACATACGAATTATAATCTAGAGTGCTCATTATATATTCTGCTGATTATACTACAAAATATTTATTGTTCTAGTATAGAATATAATGTAGTTTAGAAATATTGAATGTATTTGGATATAGGAGTATTTTCTCTTGAAATGAATGATCTTTTTTGACTGCTCCCACCAGGGGGCGCCACAGCAGCTCACTTCCATCATAGTTCATTTGGCAGGATTGTATTTTTTTTTACGCTGTATACACATTCTGATGCAACTCTTGTTTATTTGGGCTTGGGACCAGCGATGCACCGTCTGTATTTGTGATCTCCAGACTGGGATTTGAACCCACTGAACTCGGACACAGAGCTCTTCCCATCATGCCTCACCAGATCTTATAGAAGCTTAAGTTATATATAGATGCACTTCTGTTGCAGGGCTTTAATATATTGTATATTATACACTGGGTGTATACAGAAACTTTTTCTCATTATACATTATTAAATATACAGGTTTATATAAAAAATGTTGAAAGGTTAACGTTCTTACATGGGAATATATATATAAAGGTCACTTATTTCTTAAGTCTGGGGATGGAACGATTCAATAAAGAATCTACGAACAGATTTTTGGGAATCGATTCATCACGATTATTTTCAAATGAATCTGTTCTTTTTAAACAGCAGGGGGCGATCGCGCTACATTGTTGTGAAAAATCGATTAATCTCGACCTCATTTTGCAACTACCTCCAGTAAACAAAATGACATCGATTGTTTAAATTATTAAAAGATAATTAAAATACTTCCATGTATCACGTCGTGAGTAGAGTGGATTGTTACATCACTAGTTGAGTCCATTAGTTAAATGTCTCAGATGTGTCTCCACTAGCACTTGGATTAAGGTGGTATAATTTGTGCCTGGATGAGCACAAATTCCCACAGACGTAGCTCAAAGTTTTGTGAGCTGGCTGATGGGTCACAGAGTTCATGCTGTTTTGATAGCACTTGTGTTTGAAACAGAAGGTCGGTCAGGATCAGGCGTCCAGGTAGTTTTGGCTGTCCGCGTACAATATTAGTGAATAGTGCGAATAATGGACGTCCAATAAATGTCTTTTTAACAATCAAGAGTTATAATGCTTAAACTACACATGAACACGATAGAACAAATGCAACAAATTGCAATAATTTTTACTATTATTATTTTTTATGATTTTTTTTTTTCTTTTCTCATAGCTGTTTGATCCGGGTGGAGTTCATGATGCCGAGTGAGCTGGCGATGCCACTTTTCCTCTCCAGCGAAGACTTCCAGAGCCGAACGGCGGCGCGGTGCAAGGGTCCGCTCCGGCCGTGTTTCCACCCGGCGCTCGGGGGGGCCCGGCGGGAGCCGAGCGGACCCAAGAAGCACGTGTCGTTCGCCGACCACAAGGGCCTGGCGCTCGCCGCCGTGAAGATGTTCTCGGAGTCGGACGAGCCCGTCGAGGTGCCGCTCGGCGTCCGGGAGCTCTTCGCCTCGGCGCTCGGCGAGCGGGAGAACAAGCTGGTCCTGGACTTCGCTCAGCCCTCGGCGGACTACATGCGTTTCCGGGAGCGCGTGGAGCGCGACTTCGTGTGCCTGGAGCACTGCGTCCTGAAGGAGCCGGGACCGTCAAGGTGAAGAACCTGTCGTACGAGAAGTCCGTCACGCTGAGGATCACCTTCGACTCCTGGAGGAGCCACGCCGACGTGGACTGCCGGTACGTCCTGGACATGTACTCCGGCACCGGCTGGGACACCTTCTCGTTCGAGCTGGATTTGACCCACCAGGTGGCGCCGCACAGGCAGATCGAGTTCGCCGTCTTCTACGTGGTGAACGGCGACACCTACTGGGACAGCAACCACGGCCAGAACTATAAGATCACCCGGTCGACCCTGAAGAGAACCCCGGCCGACTCTGGTCGGCGGCAGGACCCCGACTGGAACGTTTTCTTCGACAGATACGGCAGCCCCCGGTGCTCACGTGGGATCTTCCCGGAATGGCCGAGCTACTCCGGGTTCGAGGATCTGGGCCCATATTACTGACTAGTTTTATCGAATTAAATCATAAGCACACGCGCAATCCTTCACATTAAAGCAATAACTGAGTCGGAAATGAACGCCACAGCCTCGGGTCGACCAATAATGCGGTCCGGGTCCCTGACCTTTGTCTTTGTGGTCCGTTTTAAGGATGTATTCATGTTTTATGGAACTTTTCGGCGGACAAGCTTTACATTTGTCTGGACATCAGAGGAAACCATCACAAATGGATCGAGCGTCGGCTCTGGAGCGTCCACTAGCCACGCCGGGCGAGTCGTATCGATGTTTTACGCAGTGCAGTATTATATCGCCGGGATCGTATTTACAGTTTGTTGTCTGTCTGTCTTTTGTCTGCTGCGGCGTAAAGAAACGAGCATCGCTCTGATTCTGAGGAGGGACTCGAGTCTGGGTTAAGAGGCTGAAGAAATTAGGATTAGGAAGCGTCGGTGTCAAACTGTGCCATTTTACACGGGCATGGAAAAGTCACCAGCACAGTGTTAGCTAAAGCGGACAAATATAAAAACTAGATTATTATCACTACCTATCTTTTTTACCTTCCATCACTGGCCCAAGGGTCGTATGAATTGCGAATACGAGTAGAAGTGTGGGCTGCGTCTTTACTTATGCCAAAATGTGCCCAAATTCTACAGGGCGGTTAAGATCTCGGTGAATCTTGATTCTCTCTCCAATATTCTGATTGTGGTGGAACTTTGGCATGTTTTCAGTGTTTTAGAAGGTGCATGAACATCCTCTGTGTGAGTACTTGAGTGCTGACGTTAATGATGCACCTCTGCCGTGACACGCCGGAGACAAACGCACTCAGGATCCAAGCAGCCCGGCTCAGGACGGCGTTGTGTATCGTGGCGTTCTGAACTGATCCCGCATGAGCAGACGCATTCGCTTCAGATTTGTCTTTACAACAAATAAAAAATGGCGCTAACCAGACTTTTCTTCAAGCTTTAAAATGTACTATTTATTTCCATAAAGCCGAACGAGCTCTGGTTTACAGCGGTTTGTTTTTACAGCTATACCGTAGTCGTGCACAGAACCAGGTGTAGGATTGATTTCTTTATTATTAAAATGCTACTCGGGTGTGTAACATAATTCTGTACCTCGGATCTCTGAATAACGTGTAAGATTTATTATTTACTGCTGCTGCCGGCTGATTTGATCTTTAATCAGGTCTACCTCACACCAAGGTGAAGATGGTCGTAAATCCCGTGGACGCGTCCGTATCGTCCCTGCACAGATGAACGGGTTCAGAACTGTGAAGTTTATAGATTAAGTGATGATTGCTGCTATCTGTACGTTTTACAAGGCAGCTGAGATATTTTTGATATGTTCCGTTGCGTAACGCCGAGTTTCTCAATCTCTTCGACTCGGCCATGTTTGCGGTGGTTGTGCAACTTGGCCGGTTTTGGGTCTGTGGCGTTTCGGTGTCGCTGCAGGGCCGGTAAAATCCTCACAGTGTTTTAATCGTTTCAGGTTTGCGTTTAGATTTTTGTAAATATTTGCACTGGAAAAAAGAGGTTTTGTAATTGTGATATTTTATTTCTTTCTGTTTAGATTTTAAGGTTTTAATTTGTGGATGCTCAATAAAGAATGCAGTTAATGTAAACAAAAAACCTGAAATAAAATGTGTTACAATAGTAATTCGTGGCTTCGTATGATTCATTGAGCTCATTTTGATTTGACTGGAATTCATGTTTAATGTATCTGTCCATAGGCATAAGGTCTTAAAGTATAGTATAAAGTTAAAGTATATTCATATATTAAGTATATTATTGCTGTTTTACACACTTCACTTCAAGGTAGTTGCATTAAAAAGCTCGAGTGCTGTATACCAAATATATTTGCTAACCCTAACAAGCTGGCATAAATGAATTTGTTGTACTATGCACCTGTGTGTGTGTATATAATAAAGATATTCTATTATACATGCATATCCTGTATTTGACAATATTTGAATAGATTATATGCAATTTACCCTGATTTGTGCCAGTACCTACTTTATGGTCATTTTTTAACGCTTTATTTGATTTATTTTTGGCACTGACTGCTAATTAACACCAAAATACATCCAAACACATACTTTTAAGTAAAGAAGTAAATTAGTGATTAGTAATCATGCACCTTAACCTCTGAACTAGAACTTACATTTTTCATTTTCAACATTTATGTTTATCCAAATCGACTTACAGTACATTAGACAATCTGAACAAGGAGGGTTAAAGGCCTTGCTCAAGAGTCCAACTGCAGAAAGCTGGCAGAGATAATGTTTGAACCACAGGTGGCCTTGCATTCCAGGACTGACTGAGCCCCTGGTCGTTTAGCGGGTGTTGGGGCCATAAGCTCCCTAATGGAGCCACAAGGTGTGAAAACGTCAGGAAATGATCTGTAAATTTCAACAGCAGACCATTTCTAAAACAATTGTTAAATTATTGGTCAATCAGGACCCGATGAGTGAATTAGGCTGGAGGAAAAGTGTGAGATCTCACACATACGGTTGCATCCTGTCTTAAATATAGATAATATCCATTTAATAGTTTAATGTAATAAAAAGGTAATAGAATGAAGAGTTGTTTAATCTGTATTTTAGTGAAATTTCAAATTCGATTTTTAAAGTAGCGGTGCATGAACTGGAAGAACTTTTATTTTGAAGAATGATTGAATAATGGCGGATCTGATCTGACACACCGAGCGTTTTTTCCTATATTTCATGATTTTTTTTTACAGTTTCAAGTAAATTCTCTGCAGTAAGTCATTAAAATAATGTTATTGTACATGTATAAGTTATTAAATTACGTAATTCACGATTTTTAAGCGTAAAACGGGATGTTATGTTTCAGGAAAAGGCGCCAAACAGCTGCGAGGGTGACTGGAGCTGAGAGGACACTGTTAAATTATAATTATTAATATAATAAATGATAATTATTGTGTCATGGAGGAACACGGATACAATATTCTTCAGAAAACCGATAGTTCAAAACAAAAAGAATCCGAAGAACAGCTGAATACAACGTCTGAAGTAAGTCACTTAAATGTGTATACTGGAAATACGCTCATTTATATAAACTACAACGAAACGTTTATTCATATATTAAGTTTGTTTCGTGTAATGCTTCTTAAATCAGCTTTCCATAACGACTCTTCTGTTTTTATTTCCTGACTGTGTTGGTGGTGTGTTTAAAAACACACCTCGACTATATGAACGCTGCTTCTCGAGTCCCTGTGGTTAAATCGGGTCTGTGTGGGTTTCCT